>ML807763.1:0-29171 GCA_009831015.1 Picea engelmannii | reverse complement strand
ATCCAGTGCAATCTAACAATTGAAAAAAATTGAGAGGAAAATGGTGTGATTTCCATAGACTTTCACATAAAAAAATAGAGTGTGGAGCATAGAAAGGGGCACTATAATAAATATAATTATAGTAAACATAATAAATAATAACAACAATAATAAATAGTGATTAATCATAAGTAGATAATGAAAGGTCAAAGGACTCATCTCTACCTCTTGATCAATCAGTGCATATAAGTACATTGTCTCATTTTAATCATCATTCTATCAATCATTTTTATCATTCAATATTTTTATACTCCCATAAATCCTTTTACAATTTCAATGGTAAATAAGCTAGTTTATCTCGTTTAGTATCATAGCCAACTTTGGATCAATTTGGCATAGCCATCAATTGCCATCAATATAGACATCCATACTGTTGATCCGTAGGATGTCAAATTTTGGAATTCCATACAATCTACGCAAGAAATTGTTGTTGTACTTGGATGTCCAACCACCAATTTCTGTACTTGTGGTCATATGATTTTCCATTGCTACAATATGTACACAACCATACCATCCACTGTGATGTGCAACTCTGTACAGTGCAATCGTTGCCATAATGGCACACAAGTCCTTTTTTGTACATTTGACGTCATTGTGCACCTACAATTATGTACTTTTTTCTCATACGATTTCAATTATCCATATAAGAGTTTTATTCGTACAATTGCATATGTTGTCTCCACTTGAATACCATATGCCTTTCCCCACATGACTTTCCATAAAGTTACACTCTACTAATCATTCTTAATTATTTTTTTATTTTTATCCTTAAACTTAGGATTATAGCAAGTTGGTTTTATTGGCTTATAACGTCAATTTAAAATAATAAAGAAGCCGGAGTCCACAAATAAGAAAACGAAGATGGTTAACAATGACAAATTGCATTCAAATGTTAATTGTTGTAGAGATGAAGTTGATAGCATAAGACATCGTTTAGGTAATGTTGAGAAGGGACATAAAGAGTCAGAAAAAAGACAAAAAGAGTTAGGGAAAACAAGAAAAGAATCAAGTGACAAAATCGATAAATTAATAGAAAAAAGGACAAAATTAATATTTTAGTAGAAGATTATGAAAACTTGAGAAGCCTTACTAGGAATGAGAGATGATGATAGGGATGAAACATCAAATATATTTAATGATCACAATGAAAGATTTGACCAACCTAAATGGTAGATGCCTTATTTGCACAACCCCAAGTCTACCAAAGACCACCACCAAGCCCAAATTCATTAAACACCCGTGACTAGAAATACCAAGATAACACGGGTGGTCTAAATATGATGGGCTAGACGATAAAAAACCATCATTTGGGTTAATTAAATTGAAGGGATTTTTGCTATAAACCCACCTACTAACAATATTAAAAAATATCAATGACATCCATACACTTAGAAGGTGATGCTTCTGATTGGTTCACCTGGTGGTCAAAGAAAATTAGTGGTTAATTCGTTAACTGTCAAATGTTTGGATATTGTTAAAAGATTTCACGATGATGAAGATGACACCTTTACCAAGTTCACTCATTTAGTACAAATAAGGACATGAAGTGAATATACCCATGAGTGGGAAGTCCTAGCTACTATATTTCAAGGCCATACTAAGGATCAACTACTAAAATAATATATTTCAGGATTAAAACCCATTATTGAAGACTTAAGATCTAAGAATTTGGTTGAAGACAAAAGCATAGTGAAGATAATTGAAAGAAGGCTCAATACTCGACACGAGGTAGTTTTCATACTCTTGAAGAAGACAACCAATTACAATGCATTAGGGGATTGCAACACTACTAAATATCACCGCTTAGAGAGGGAGAAAAAAAAAACAATTGTCATAAATGTGATAAAAATTGGACTCTAGGGCATAGATATGAAGACATGTCATTACGATACTATAGAGTAGTGGATGAAAAGCAAGTAGAAGTCTCAACTCCAAAAAATGAAATCACTACGACATACAACTCAAATTCCAACGTGCGATAAAACATCGCCAAAAATATAACTAGCATCAATTTCATGCACAATATAAAATATGAATGAAAATGATGTGTCTCAAAAGGAAGCTATTACTCAAAAGGACTAAATACAAGAGCTAACTACAAAATATGTTTCACCTTAGTTTAGAAGGGTTGATAAAATCCAAGTTCAAAGAAAATAGGAAGGGAAACCTATAGTACCACATGCAACCAAGACCAAGAAATCACAACCTAAGACATTAAAGTTTAAAGGAATCATAAGAAAATGGAAACTTAAGATTATAGGTAGATTTCAGTAGTACTTGTTATTCTATAGATATCAATGTTGTGAAACAACTAAACCTTTTCGTGTATCCCACCAATGGCCTTACAATGACAATCACCAATGAGAAAAAGGTTAAGGGAGTAGGACGATGTCATAAAATCTCAGTTCAAATACAAGAATTGGAACAACAAACAAGATTTTACACTCTCCCACTCGATGAGATGGATGAGGTGCTAGGCATTGAATGGTTGAATTAGTTGGGCACTTATGCCACTAACCTCGAAGAACATTTCATAGAATTTGTTATGAACACAAACACACATATAAATAGGTATACATATATAACAATTAAATAATAATAATTAATACTCAATAACTAAATATGTTATGAAGAGACACCTTTATGATTAAAGGTCATGTATCTTATGAAAGGTCATGTCTTGGGCACTTATGCCACTAACCTCGAAGAACATTTCATAGAATTTGTTATGAACACAAATACACATATAAATAGGTATACACATATAATAATTAATACTCAATAACTAAATATGTTATGAAGAGACACCTTCCTGATGAAAGGTCATGTCTCTTATGAAAGGGCACCCTTGCGTGGGTATATATACAATCCTCATTTCTCATTTGTAATCATCTCATTCATATTCTTATTCAATATATATTATTTATTATCCTTATGGATATCTTTATATTCCAAGTATTTTCGATATTTAACTCGTGAGCCAGATTTGGTTATCACATTTGGTATCAGAGTGTTGTTTTTATGATCTCAGCCATTGGCCATATAGGCTTCGAGCCACATTGAAAAATATTATTAGAGTTTCTCTGATTTTCCAGGTCTTTGACCATAATCAAGCTTTAAAACATACCAAGAAGATTATTTAGCTACCAACAACTTAATTCATATACAAACTCTGTTGTCCTCTCTCTCTCTCTCTCTCTATATATATATATATAAAATAAAAAAATATAGCATTCATTATCCATCCATACTACATCCGCCACCATTCAACAAGTTAGAATAAGTATTATTTCCAGTCGCTGAAGCAATTATAGTGCATAAAATCGTGATACCAACAAATCAGGTTAAGGAGTAACCACAATCAATCAGAACTGTGGACACCGATACAAGCATTGTTATCGATTACAATCCACTGTTAATTTCATTTCCATGCAATCTTTACTGGGCACTAGTACCTTTAGCATTTAATTTGGTGGTCGCATGAATTAAACCCTAACTAGCTAGGTTTATGAGGTAAGAAGGTTGAACGGTATAGGCATGTTATCAAGCACTGAAGCAATTCGAACGACACAAAACGAACCATCGATTGGTCGTGACCCTATCTCGCGAGGCTGCCGGTATTGAGCCCTGACATTTGGCGAAAGTAGGTTGTGATTAGAGTTCATATTAGTGCACACAAATTATCTTTGAATCGGTCTGTAAGTTTCTATAAACTATAAACATATTATATTCTGTTTTTCGGTTAAAAGAAAAAAAAATCAACATGAAAGTTATTGTGGCAATTCATGGCCACATTACAAGACAAAAGATATATTTTGTTTTTTTAAGTCGGCTGTAAAGTAAAGTCTAGTATTTTTAAAAAGTGGGCATTAAAGTAAAGTAAAGTTAAGAAAGTCAATATATTAAGATATAAAGGTGAAATCATAAAACACATTGGTATCACTGGATAGTGGAAAGTATTATTTAAAAGGGGGTGAAAATATTTATTTTGGAAGAGCAAGCCATTTATAAAGGCTGTAGTCTAAAAAGTCTCTTGGTTCTTTTCTGAGGATATTTTCCATTTAATTTTCCCTGAAATCGGCGAGAAATTGTTGAATCTGTAGATTTGACTGGCTAAGTTTGTATAATCCGAGTGCCCCAGGGGGTTTTTAGCATACTAAACCCATTTATGCATTTAAAAATGCAATTTAAACAATAGAAATTGTGATTTAATCTAGATTTATGTTGTCGGATTTTGGCGAAAAGAACCAAAACGTAGAACGTTTAGACAATGCCTTTATAAAGTGAAAAGTATACAGTGACCTTTATAAAGTGAAAAGTATATGATGACATATGTATAAACTCTTTTATATAAATAAGAAAGAAGGGTGGAAAAGTAAAGACAATGCCTTTATAAAGTGAAAAGTATACAATGGCCTTTATAAAGTGAAAAGTATATGATGAAGTATGTATAAACTCTTTTATATAAATAAGAAAGAAGGGTGGAAAAGTAAAAGTAGTTATTGATATAAAAAGCAAGTCAATATTTCTTCACTAAGTTATAAAAGGGGTGGGGTTGCCTTTATAAAGTGAAAAGTATACGATGACATATGTAAAAGCTCTTTTATATAAATAAGAAAGAAAGGTGGAAAAGTAAAAGTAGTTATTGATATAAAAAGGCAAGTCGATATTTCTTCACTAAGGTATAAAGGGGTGGGCTTTGAAGTATTATATAAAAATAAAAAATAAATAGAAATAGAAATATATATATATATATATATATATATATATATATATATATATATATGAGAAATTATATGAAGGGTAAGAGATAAGTGGAAAGGAATAATTTCAAATTCAAGAATTTTAAGAAATATAAAGTTATTATTTCAAAAAAAATTCATGAATTCCAACATAATTCTATTTTTTTGACGAAATGTCCTTTTTGTGGAAATGAGTCTACATGTCTAGAATCATTAAGGAATTATGATACTTTTGATTATGATTTTATTTTAATCAAATATCAAAATAACTCACAAATACAACCGACGGAAAGAGATATGAAAATATGTGAAGTAGTAAATCAAATTGGAGTGACATTTGAGACTTGGTTGAAGGAGATGAAATCGAACTTGCAAGGCAAACAAAAAACACCGCTCCTACAAGATGCTACTAACTAATGTACCCAAAAATTAGAGGCGGTGGATAAAGAGAACTCACACATAAAAGAATTAGAAGAAAAAATAGCCAAAATTCAACAAAACAAGAAGATTTCACAACATAAATATAAGGATCTCAAGGACATGTATTACAAGGAAGTAATGAAAAAGGACCAGGAAATTTCTTGTTTAAAAGAACACAGTCAAAAGTTACTTAATTAGATCAAGAAGTCAAAGGATACAAAACAAGACATTCAAAAGTTGGAACAAAGAGAAGCAAGATTTGGAGAAGAACCTATAAAAAAAAATGAAGAAAATTCTCGTTTGAAGAACTTTATTCAAGGGTTACTAGAACAAATCAAAAAGTTGAAAGAAAAGAGAAACTTAAAAATCCAAAAATTAAGTGTATCGACAAATCAGATGATGAAGAAAATTCATGTTTAAAAAATCATAATAAAAACCTACTTACGCAAATAATTTTTTTTAAGAATGATAAGAATTCTTTGGAAAACAAGTTAGAACTGCTTATAGAGAAGAAAGCATCAAAGTTTTCAGATGAACAAATCCAAGTTGTGGAACAAGGAATAAATACAGATCCAATCCACATCACAACTGAATAAGATGCCAATCCATTCGAAGAAAAGACATACAAGGATGTTGGAGTACAAACGCTGGAAAACCCAAGTGTACTTACTAATAAAAGTTCATCAATTAACAATGCCACATCAATGCATGAAGAAAATCAAACTCCAAAATAAAATCAAGAAAACACTACAAATATGATAAGGGAAAATCATGCTACAATAACTCCTTATGGACATCAAAATCATAAAAGCAGATATCTTAACCAGTTAGAGTATCAATATCACTTAGGACATAAACAACTAATGTATCATTCACAACATATTGTTACTCGAGCTATTAAGTCTCATAATAACATTTTATAGTGGAAATGCAACGTTCCACAAAAGATTGAATTAGCATGGTCAAATCCTTTTACAATTTGAAAATTTTGCTCAACACTCAGAGGTTCATATCGTCTTATATCATCAATTATGACAACTCCAAGAATAGAGAATGATGTGAATACATTACAAACCAAAGAAAAAGACGTCCAACCCTTCCATCACTATGCTTTGAGGACAAAACATTTCAAAAGGGAAAGACATTGTTATGAACAAAAATATACACATAAATAGGTATAAATATATAATAATTAAATAATAATAATTAATACTTGATAATTAAATATGTTATGAAGAGACACCTTCCTCATGAAAAGTCATGTCTCTTATGAAAGGGCACCCGTGCGTGGATATTTATACAACCCTCATTTATCATTTGTAATCATCTCATTCATATTCTTATTCAATATATATTATTTATTATCCTTATGGATATGTTTATATTCCAAGTATTTTGGATATTTAACTTGTGAGCTAGATTTGGTTATCACATAATTTAACTAGTAGGGGGAACCTTATATATTATATGGTGTTGAATATTTCCCATTTCAAGGAAAGTGATTTATCGACTATAGTTAATAAAAATAAAGCAAGAAAGATAGACAAACATACTACATAAAAAACATATTAGTATGTTACCAAGAAGCATCAAAGATTCACATTAAATGAATAGGTCGAAATACTTGATATATGATGCACATACTACAAAAGAATTTTGTTAGCACTTAAATAGGGGACCAAGTCAAGCCCTTACAACCATACACAAATAAAGACGATGCCGCAAGGAAACGTGCTCAACTAGAGAGAATCCAATTTATTATGCTTTGAGGATAAAGCATTCCTTAAGGGGGTGGAAATGTAATAAATATAATTATAGTAAACATAATAAATATATTAATACTAATAATAGTAAATAATAAATAATAATAAGTAGATAATGAAAGGTCAAATGACACACCTCTTACCTCATGACCAGTCAATGCATATAAGTACATCGTCACAAGACTCATTGTAATTATCAGTGTATCAATGATTCTTATAATTCAATATTTTTGTACTTGTATAAATATTCTTGCAATTTTAGTTAAAAGCAAGTTAGTTTATCCTAGCCACTGTTAGTGCATTCTAGTTGTGCACCAAGACATGGAAATTAACATTGACCTTAAAGAGCCAAAGGTGCAAATTGCATAATTGGTTGATATAGAAGAATGAAAGCATTTGTTTCATTCTAATATTAAGTTTTATGGGCAAGCATTATGAAGTGCCTTTGACTACCCACAAGACCATGTTTAAATGCATAGTTGCTATACTGAATTAGACAGTAGAAAGTCACCAACAATATGACTTACTTTTGACAGTCTCCCCAACAAAATATGGATTCCTCTTTGACGTGGTTCTTCCAGACATCTATAATGTACTTCTTGGTAGGCCATACATAGAGAACACTAAGTTGTTGATTACGCTAAAATTTCGTTCACTAAGCTCCACAAAGACAATGTGACCTATATATTTGGGGTCAAAATCGATTCCAAAGAAAAGAAGCATCGCTTTAATTATTTCCAGACAAGTCTGCAAGATCATTAGGTACCCACAAGTTTTTGTTCATGATGTGAAACCAACATTGAAATTAACATATTTGGCCAAGTCATAGACTTGTAGGTCCATATTATAAAACACAATTAAATGCCCTGTTGGTAGACAAATGTTTGTCTTTGATGAATGGTTACTAAGTAGCATTCATGTGTTGGGTACACTAGAATATAGATTTGAACCTCGACTCATTATTGGTCAACATACTACAATGTTGCAAATCCCTTTTAGAGAGTGAAGAAATCCAACATCAACTACATATTCAACTTAGCTCTTCTCCCTTTGGTAGTCTAATCATGCTCCTTCCAAAGAAGGATGGCATGTGGCACATGTCTATTCACTATTGGACCCTTCGTAAAGTCAAAGTGTTGATGATGTACTAGGAAAATTCAAAGGAGAAAACTTCCTTTCCAAGATGGATATGAAATTTGGGTACAATCAGGTGCAAATTCAAGTCAAATTCATATTGAAGATGGCTTTAATACAAAACAAGGATTTTTTTTGAGTGGTTGATAACGCCTTTCAACCTCATTAATGCACTAAATCATTCATGTTGTTGATAATTAACAACACGTAGGTACCACTACTCTAGATTCCTTTTGAACTTGACTCCAAGTGAAAAACGTTGCACCATAATTTAAGTCCTTTTGGAGAGACTCTTCACTAGCAAGTTCACAGTGATGTACTTGAATAATATTCGTAGGCTTAGAAGACGGTTTGAACCACATTAAGAAAGTCATGTAGACTTTGTGAATCTATTAGTTGCATGCCGAATTTAACAAATTCTCATTTTCCATGGAGAAGGTTGTATACCTTGGCTCCATCTTGACTATGTTAGGAAAGTCTTGTAGACTTTGTGCAGTTGTAAGCTTCATGGCAACTTCATCAAATTCCCATTTGCTACAAAGATGATTGCATATATAGGTTTCATTATTGATGAACATGAAGTTCATATCGAACTTGCAAATATTTTGGTTTTGCTTCTTTAGCCATTATTCAAGAATATCATCGAGCTTCACAATTTCTTTGGTTTTAACAAACTTTACTCATACTTGGGTTCTCATGCTTTGCATATGACGAGAAAAATACTCTCAAGGTTTAATTTTTTTTTATTGAATGATTACTTAGGTTTTCTTCCCATTTCATGTGACATGGATAACATTCTCAAGGGGAACGAGGAAACAATATTCCAATGGATGATAAAAAAACACTCTTTCAACATGCTTAAGTTGTGCCTTTGCTTTGCATCGATCTTAGCAGTGTTAGAGGTATACAAACCCTTTAAACCCAAAATGAATGCCTATGTATATGTAATGGGTATTGTGCTTATACAATGAGTGCCCCACTATATCATTCAAAAAATTGGACTGAAGCATTTAGGTGACAATGCACTTACAAGTAAGAGATATATGCCAATTTGTAAGAGATTTCAAATTCAATAGATTTGATACATTACATTTTGGAAAAATAAATGGTGTTTTATTTAGCTCATTAGTTGCCATAATTCAAATTATAATCAAAGATTGATAATGTGAGACATATGACATGAAGTACATTCTTTTTTTTTCTTTCCAGGTTACACTGCTTGGGGAAAACCCCCGAGTACTTCCCCTCATTTCGAGGATGGTACCCAGGGTAAACTCTATAATATTTAGGGCATAAGGTCGGTCAACAACATGGCTCAAATCCATTACAACAATATACTCGTTATGAGCTCAACATGTCACTTTGCGGGAATTGATCCTGGGTGGGGAGGAAAACAATCATTCCTCCCAACCATCCAAGCTAAACTCAATAGAAAACATGAAGTACATTCTTACAACAATTGTAATTGGTAATATAGTACAATAATTGCATGGGAAACAAATTCACTACTTGTTGACCCCTAGTTGCAACTATTTAAGCACCCTTGACACTTGAGACATGATAATATTACCTTTCCATCATTGCATTTGAAAATGCCTACTTCGTAACCATATGTGCAATGCTCTAATATTTAACATGAATTAGACTACGATTCCCAATATGGTTTCTTGTTCCACCCCAATGATTTACATGCCCCAAAAGGTTCACAACGAGAAACAAAGTTAGGGAGCTCATTATTAAGAAGTCAACTGCCATTTCAAGGTCAAGAGAAAGCCAATGATATTGCAAACGCACTTATATTGTCCCAATATGGGGCATGATGTTCAGAAATATATCATTGGCTTTCTCGAGGAGTCTAAGGAAAAGCTATAAGCACCCTTGACACTTGAGACATGACAATCTTACCTTTCCATCATTGCATTTACAAATGCTTACTTCGTAACCATATGTGCAATGCTCTAATATTTAACATGCATTAGACTACGATTCCCAATATGGTTTCTTGTTCCACCCCAATGATTTACATGCCCCAAAAGGTTCACAACGAGAAACAAAGTTAGGGAGCTCATTATTCATAAGTCAACTGCCATTTCAAGGTCAAGAGAAAGCCAATGATATTGCAAACGCACTTATATTGTCCCAATATGGGGCATGCTGTTGAGAAATATATCATTGGCTTTCTCGAGGAGTCTAAGGAAAAGCTATAAATATTGAAAAGGTATTTCTATTGGCCCAATATTAGGCATGATATTGAGAAATGCATCATCTATTGTATTTCCAAACTTCCAAATTACAAGGAATGCATGCACACACCCTTTCCATTTTCAACACACATTGAGGAGTCCATTTCTATTGATATTTTTTTAGGAGCATTGACAACCAAGCCTCAACTTGACATTTCTATGGTTGATATAATTCCTAAAATGTAAATTCTCACCCCTTTGCAAGAAGATCACCACTAGTTTAGACGTTCCCAAACTGATCTTCATGCATGGATGCATTTTGGCCTCCCATCTATATATATTAGAAAAAAATTGATTCTTTGGAAGTCCATATGCATTATGTTGGATGTAAAGCACCACGTTTGACTCTATTATGGTCTCTAGACCAATGTACAAATAACAATTGTGAACAATATCTTAGTGAAACCTTTGAGGAGGTCCAATATCCAACACCCTTGCACAAGGATGAGCTTGTTTTTTATTATTAAACAAGCTATATTTGGACTCTACAAAGATACACTAGTCATATCCCTTTTGAAGCCTTACTTGGTATTTATCAATTGTCTCTTATAAACATTGCATGCACTAATTAAAAAACTTACTGGACAACACAAGAACTCAAGGATCAAGATAAAGTGACCATGCTTGAGTAGATATGAAGAGGGCACCAACAGGTTGAGAAGTCATCATTCTATCCTAAAAAAATATAAGGCATATGAGATTAATATGGATTCCTTAGACCTCCAAAGCAAGTGATTGAGTTTAATTGCATGTACAAAAAGAGAGGTATGTAAACTCACCAAAATATAGTACCTAAGGTCCATACACCATCTTGAGAATGATGGGAGATAATGCATTTGTGAAGATATTTATTCATAATTATACATAGGCTTAAATGGAGAATTACTTAAGATTTATTTTCCACCTTTGCTAGAACAACCAAAATGACATTCACAATAATCGCTTGATTTGGATCAATGTACAATGCATTTCTTGTACTTGTCCTAATTATGGTCACTTAGACCAAGAAAACTTCACAAAAACTCCTTTACTCTAAATGACTCATATTGGATGGCAGTGGTACTAGGAAAAATGAAATAATTTGGAACAATTAAAGATGTGAAAATTTTCATTTGGATGCCAATGCAATAGGGACCATTACTACTAAATGAGGGATCCTAAGGTCACATAGGGATTACACACACTGACAAGTCATGCCAATGACTTGAGGTTATGGGGACTAGAGACATCATATCCTAACATAATAGAGGCCAACCTGATGGTGTGGGATTGAACTCTTTGTAATCAAATGATGAAGGATCATAAACACACATCATGCAACTCAACCTTGTAGGGATGATAGGCATGTAAGCTATCTGTTAGATATTTTTTTCGATAACAAAAAACAAAATCCCACAATCTAGTGGATGAATGGCCTCTATCCTCGAAGAAAATCTAGAGGAATAAGAAAGTGGTGACGGAAAACATTAAAGTTTGTGAGTAGTTAGAAAAAAAGTTGCATAAATTAATTATACTTTCATTAGCCATGCAATTATGATTCTTTTTGAGTGCATGTTAAGAATTAGATTGAAACATAGGGCCAACCATTATTTAAACATTGATACTTGAGTGGGTGTGTTGACTTTTAACTTCATAATTTTGCAATATCCACATGAAGTGTTCACTAGCAAAGGCACAATGGTTTATCACAAGTGATTTTAAATTGAAATTCACAAATCCCAACTCTTAGGACTTTTATTTGGAGAAACAAAATTGTAGAAACGAAACTTGAGGTAAGTGATAAATGTAATTTATGAAAGTAAATCTACACTAAACTCAAGAATAAGGTGAGAGATGTGAGTTTTCCTAAAGAAGCATTGAAGTTGTAGAAGTAAACTTATGTTAAAACTAAAACTTCATTTGTGACAATAATGGAAGGAAAATACAACAATTAGTATATTTAGATAGGAAGTGAAATTGCGATAAAAAACGATAGGAAAAGGAGCCTAATAGAATGACTCTAAAGTCTAAGCTCTATTATCATAACAGATAACATAACTATCTAGTTTTTTTTTTTTTTTTGTTCTTGTGGCACAACGTAATTGGGTAGTATAAAACAAAAACAAGAAAAATAAAATGATAAATAAAACCGAGTATTTTAGCCACTTTGAGTTAAAAATATTGGGCCTTGTTATTGCATAGTCGCTTGGGAAAAGCCAACCACAAGCATCACTAGTGTGACAAAACTGGGAGTAAGAACCATTGTCACCTTAGCAAATACTCCCCTCATTTTAGTGATGGATAAATCCCACACAAGGGAGGCTTCCTGGGTGATCTCAAGGGAACATAAGGCAATGAGCATATGGTTTGGAAAGATCCCTGTTTTGATCACTTGAATAAGGTGGCTAGGGCTTGAAGAAAGAAGGCCTAGGAGAGGAAAGAAGGTAAGTTGGGATGTTACCTGCAAAACCAATGTTAGCACAACAATCCCAAGAAAAAATATCATGAAATAAGCCCAAAACCACTACCAACTCAACAAGTAAGGCGTGTTGTCATAAAATTGCAGCATACTAAAGTTTATAACAACAATGAATAGAATGAAACAACCACAATATTTCACCGTCAATATCAACAAATAATGATATTAGATGAAAACCCTTAACAAGTAGATAATTATATAATACTCAAACAACTGTTTTGATGGTTAGAAGGTCTAGAAAATGAATGTTATCAACACTATACAACATCCCTAAAGGCTGTAGCAAACTTTTACTACAACAACAAGAAATAACCGTTAAAATCAGGAAATGAATATGCCAATTTGTAGTCGTTAATTTATAGATCAATATCCAATCATTAGACAACTTATTCCACGATGAATTAGCAAGTAAATTGAGAGTTATAAACAAAATTTATGCAACCCTAATGGTTGTAGCTTTGATTTTATAACATCAACAAACAAATCAAATGTTTTTGCATCAATAGCTTGCTTAGAACATGATATATCCAACAAGAGATAAAACAATTTCAAGAGAGAAATTATCACATTTATCAATGCAACCAACGCCCTATCTTCAAAGGGTAAATGAATTCAAAGGGACCTCAATCAATTATTGCTCAAGGATAACTACCCTCTTCCCAACATGGAACACCTATTACAAAGAGTTGCTGGTGCTAGAATGATGTTTATGTTGGATGGTTTTTTAGGCTATAACCAAGTTCTAGTAAAGACATAGGATCAACTTAAGATTGCATTCACCACCCCTTGGGGAACCTTCATGTAATTAATAATTCCTTTTGGCCTCATGAATGATGGATCTACTCTCCAGAGTGCAATGGAGTCTGCCTTTAGGGATTTGATAGAAAAATTCATAGAGACATACCAAGATGTTTTGACAGTTGTCTCTAAGGAGAGGAATGCACATATCTCGCACCTTAGAACAATATTTGAGCATTGTAGAAAGCATGACATCTCCCTTGACCCTAAGAAATCAATCTTCGGTATCGATAAAGGAAAGTTGTTAGGACATGTGGTTTCAAAAGAAGGTATTTCCATGAATCCCGAAAGGGTTGAGTCCATCAAGAACATCTGACCACCCACTAACAAGAAATCCTTGTAGTCATTCTTCGACAAGATCAACTTTATAAGACGATTCATCCTGAACTTTGTTGAAAAGGTTAAGCCAATGAACACGTTGTTAAGAAAGGATGTCACTTTTAGATGGGATCATGATGGCTTAAGGTCCTTAGAGGATATTAAGGAAGAAATCACTACAACACCTGTCTTCACTAGCCCTAATTATCCACATGACTTTACAATTTTTATTTTTTCTCTCAAGACATTGCAACTAGAGTATTGCTACAAAAGAACAAGGAAGACTATGAGAAACCCATCTCCTTCATGAGAAAAACCCTTAGGGATGCTGAATTGAATTACTCAATCACTGAAAAACAAGCCTATTCCCTTGTCAAGTCCCTTAAGCACTTCAAGATTTATGTCGGATAAAATCAGATCAAAGCCTATGTGCCTTACCATGCTGTCAAATATGTTATTTCTTGGCAAGATTGCAATGTAGGTTAGGCATGGAATTTGCATCTTGCATCACATTTGTATATATGTTGAATCATGCATTCATGCTAGTATAATCTTGTATCTTCTTGTATATATTGCATTTCACTTGTATATAATGCATACATGTTAGGAACTTACATTTGATCACCGTATATTATTTCTTTATCATTTATAGTTGAGTGAAATTTTTTCTTTTCAGCATGATTTGGATTTATCACTAACTCCTGTGGATTACCGATTGATACTTCTAAAGGGTGTTGTTGTTTGAAGTCGGAGCATGATTACAAATCTTGGACAACCAGAGATGCTAAGTTTCTCACATGATCTGGTGAGCACATGTCCCCATGTTGGAGCTATATTTTACCCCTCCCCCCATGCCCAGGGGTAACTAGAGGAGATCATGTCTCATGGCCCACAATGGAGACAATGATCTCGACCATGATGATGATCAACATGTTCATAGGTGGAAGCCCAACAACCCCCCTCATTACCTTTACAACTACAGTTAAACCAAGGCTCATCACATCCAAGCAACCCAATGTATGGGAGATGGTAAGCCAACATCACCATGAGGTATGCCAATCCTTCTTTCATGTGAAGTGTTGTGCTTAATTTGTTGGGCATGTGGATGGGGATATTTGGTTGAAGTTTGATAATGGATCACTAGCTTGGGAAATTGTGTCCGTTGCCTTGTTTCACCTAGGTGGTAAGATTCTATGCCCTAGTCCCATGCTGTCACCACCTAGGGAAAACATGTACTACTGGGGGACCCTCACAAGGGTAACGTTCCATTCCCCACCATACTTAACACTTTTCATCCTGGAGACTCTCATAGTGTACCAAAATTCAGTAATGGGTCATGGTCCACTCTCTCATGAGAAGAAGGGGTTGAAGGCCCAGAGTTTGATGCAACTGCTCTCTCTATATGCTATGCTATAAATGATAAAGGCCACCGTAAAATCCATAATCCAGCTTGACCTCTACTCCCTCTAATAGTAATCATCGATGTCCTGATGCGAATGAATGCACAATTATAAAGGACTATATCCCAACAAAAATGAAGGAATAAATATGGAAACCTGTAAAGGGGACTTGTAAATAATATATGGGTATCATAAGGAAATCAAGGGGTTCGAAATGCAAAAAGTACCTAGGAAAAGGTATCTCAAGAAACAAGCACTCCCTATACAAAGGCACTCATAGAAATGGATTTAATGATACCATAGGCCATGAAGTAAGCCCTAATTCATATCACTATCACACTTACTCTTGAAGGGTTTCTTTATTTCCTGCTTCCCTCGAGACCTATCCCTCTATCTGGGTCTTTTATTTCCTATCTAGGTTGGCACACCTAATAGTTGGATGAAGGCCCTCCCATTCTTAAACTTTCCAACTTACATGAGGTCTTGGGTTGGTGTGATTCTTGAAGGGGATATTGAGGTGGATTGTTTACATGAGACAACTTACTTTGCATGTTTTAAGGACCAATATCTCTCCTGAACATTGGTTTACATTGTCTTATACTTTGATTTGTTTTGGATGGCCCTGACATGGTTATTTGAGGGACGCCCTGGGTTTTCACCCAGGACGTTGTGCCTTTATTGTAAGACTTTGGAACTTGTGATGTAGAGAAATGAGTCATCTAGTGACTCACCACCTTTAGACATCATCTCTCACATCCTTGGAACCTTGGATGATGGACATATGGGCTTGGTTTGAGTAGATTTGGTCACGATGGCACACAAATGGGCTGAAATCCCATAGGCCGGGAAAAGTACCCCAGGTCTTATTATTCATTGGATCAAAGATGTTGCAGCGACCAAAAACTAGATACCATGTAGAGATGAGACACAACTCCCTCTATCATGGACATAATTCCCTAAACCCTTGACGTCACCCTCTGATCATGACATCATCTTCTAGGGTTTTGATGGCATTACAGTTTGATGGACACTTGGGGTATTGGTGATGATTTGGCATGACCATGAAAGAGGAGACATACCATTGCGATTTTCTCCATTTCCAGATGATTCCACGTGGCCTTTGGAGGCCCTCTCTTAGCCTAAGGTGTTGAGTACCAAATATTTGAATACAAACACACCATAATAGATCCAAGAACAATATATAAAACCCACACTTTATTATTAAGAAAACCCTTGAGGTATGGAAACACCATACAATGGATCCTATTATGGAAGAGATCCTCTCTTGTTCACTTGCCTCTTCGAGGGGGCAACCTTCTAATGAGCTACTGCTCCAAATACAATACTTCTTCTTCACATCCCATTACATTTCTTGGACCCCTTTATATAGTGCTACCAACCACCTAAGAAAATTATAGAGGAGGAACCTTCTAGTAAGTACTCTTACATTTATTATGTTTATACTAATATATATAACCACCATAATGGGCCTTATTTAATAATATGGTGGATCTAGTCCACCTTACATTGAATGGAATCCACTATTATCACTATGGGCCCTCTGCCCCCCGCACTACCTCTCTAGCTACACTACATTCCACCCCTCTTATGAAATCATTGTCCTCAATGCTTGTTATGATGGTGTACAACCATATACTAGGGTCCCATGGATAAGTGTGGACCATAGTGATGAAGTAGACTGGAGAACCATAGTCCCATGTAGAAATGAAATCCACATGTTGAATTAGTCCAAATACCATTGTAAACCTGGGTCCCATGTCCAAGTGCCCATGTGAGATCCATGCAGAAGATATCTGAACTCAATAACCAATTGAAAATGATGCTCCAAATATTGACACCAGTCATGTGGATCTAAATAAGTAGATCCATCCATATAGTGGGAAAGGGGCGAAGCTGAACTGAAAGGAACAATACTACTATAGAATATGCAGGCTGGACATAGGTAGTCATAAATGGCTCCTAAGTTGTCACATTGATGTTCTCTACATAAGGTTGAGTAGAGGCATCATATAAAATATGAAAGTGGTTGTCATCTTAGAAATGAAAACTATCCATATACCAGTCATCGCATGCATCCTCATAATCATACCAAGCATATATTTCTTCAGTGTATTCATCGCTGATGACCTTCATAATAGACTTCAAAACAAACCTCTTTTGCTCCGCCTGGTGAAATATTGTCTTGATGTTTGCCTGGAAGTCTTCCAACTTTTGTTGAAGTTCGTTGAAGAGTCGAATATCCATTAGAAACACCACATATAATATACCAAATGAAAAATCTTGAAATTCTCTATCTAATGGGTTTGATCTAGTAGCAATATGAGAATCCTGTGAGAAGTTAGGGGCTCTGCAATCTTGCCACCATCACAAAAAACCTGAAAAATGGCTGATTTTAAAACAGTGATATCTTTACTTCTGGAGCTTCGATTATGGTGATTTTTTTTTTTTTTGAAATTGGGTGAAATTGTGAGAGGAACTCAGATATTTAATTTGTTTGGGCAATTTTGACACCAAATGCTACATAAATCAATAAACTCGTGTGAATGTCCGCATAAAAACCTTGGAAATATTAGATTTTAAAATGCCGACAACTTTACTTCCTGGACTTCGTTTCGGTCGATTTTTTTTTTTTTTTAAATTGGTTGTTTTTTTTAGAGAAACTTAGATATACAACCAATTTCTTCAAATTTTACACATAAATCTACAAAAATATTTCATAATGTCGCGGCCCTCTTTTTTTTCTTCGAAAAAATTGCAAAAATAGAAAAAAATGCCCCTTTTTGTGGCCGAAGAAAGTGCTCTGATACCAATTGTTAAGTACAAAATATCTGAATGCAAATACACCACAATAGATATGAGAACAATATAGAAAACCCACACTTTATTGTTATGAAAAACCTTGAGGTAGGGAAACACCATACAATGGATCCTATTATGGAAGGGATCCTCTCCTGTTCACTTGCCTCTTCGAGGGGGAAACATCTTAATGAGATACCGCTCCAAACAAAATACTTCTTCTTCACATCCCATTACATTGCTTGAACCCCTTTATATAATGCTACCAACCACCTAATAACATTCTAGAGGATGAACCTTCTAGTAAGTCTTGTTACATTTATTATGTTTATAGTAATAGATCTAACTACCATAGTGGGTCTTATTCAATAATATAGTGGACCTAGTCCACCTTACATTGAATGGCCTCCACTATTATCACTATGGGCTGTCCTCCCCTCCATTACTTCTCTATATACACTACATAAGGAGGCTTGATGTCACCACATGTGTGGCCATTTTTGATGTATTTTTGCATTTTAGCATTTTGTAAAGGACCAATGAGGGGTCGACCCCACTTCTATTTTGATATTGACATTTTATGTGGAAAAATTGCTAGGATAGCCTCATATAAGAAGGATAGCTCTAGCTTTCATTTGTTCATCATCACTTCCTCACCATTGTGGGGTAACACCCACTTTATCGCTATTTCAGTCATTCTTGGTCTTTTCTCTTATGCACTATGCTTGAAGGAGGTTCATTTTTTGATTGGTTGCTCATTTGGATGGATATTTCTGCAATTAGGGTTTTATGCTCTTGAATTCTTGGATGAAGTAAGTAATTTTCTGCAATTCTATTGTCTCTTGTTGATGTAAATGGTGAAATTTCTATTTTGTTGCAACTAATCTTGTTTCATTGAAACCCTAAGAGGAATACATAAGTGCTTCTCTTCCTCATAAAGTTTCATTTGTCCAAGTTTGTGAAACGTCCTTGCTAGGGTTAGAAGACTAAAGCCCAAAAGTTCTTCCACTTTAGGATTTTAGCCCTAGACATTGTTCCTTAACCTAAGTGAAGCTACAAGAAGTGAAAAACTATATCTAGGGCCCATACGTGCTTGCACACTAGATATCCTTTTCCTCAAAGTCTAAATCCTAATGCCCAAACGTTCTTGCACCTTAGGGTTTAGACTCTACCTCTTTAGTTTCAATTAGATCAATCTTCAAGTTTAATGGATTTGAGACTCCATAGGCCCTAGAATGACAATGAAACTTATCTAAGAGTGATATTGTCGTGAAAGTAGTTGTTAAAGTCACTTTTCTTATTCTCTCAAGTATCCTACTAACATTGCTAACCCTAACTCTAGCAAAATCACAATATTTATTTCTGCTATCACAAAATTTTTCTACAACCACTGAAAATTGTCATAATTTGCTGCATACACCTAGTTATAAGTGGATTAACTTGTTCATAAACTAGCTCTAGAAATTGGTTAATAATCTATTGGTTAAGTGCTTACTTTTCGTGATCAATTGTGGTGTTTCTGAACATGATTTCTTCTTGTTGTTGCAAATCTTTTATTGTTTTCATAAAGTTGTTTACTACTGTAGTTTGCAACATTCAAATGCAATTTCACTTGTATAGTGCCTAAAGAGGTCATTCTTGCATGCTTTATATTGGTAATTGTCAAATATATGATGCAAATTGTTCATTGTTCTGGGAAGGTACAACAATTTCCTTGCAACTTTCCTTCTCCTTCCTAGACCTAGACTAACTAACAAGTGATCAAGATAGGGGGCGATAGGCTTGGCTATTTCTTTCTATTCGATCCCTTGAGGTCACTAGGGAAGCATCCCTTTTGGTGGACCTCTTCCATCACTAAAATGAGGGAATATTCTACTTAGGTGACAATGGTAGTTTCTTCCATAGTTATGCAATATTTGGGGATCTTGTGGAGGGATTTGCACAAGTAAAAATGCTGCGATAACACTTCCTTCACTAGATGTTGTAGAGGTTTCCTATGGATTTTTAGCCATGGATACATTTTGCAGATCTGCTTCTATATTCATCTCTTCCTTTTTTCTTTTCTTTAGTCCTTCTATTTATTGTATCTTTGTTTATGCATTGCCTTTGTTTCTTCCTCTTCTTCTACTTTTACTTCTCCTTTTGTGTCTTTTTCCTTTTTCTTTATTTCTATTACTGCATCTATTTCTTTCTCTTCCTTTGTCCTTGAATTTGAGTCCGAGAAGAGCTGATGAGTGCTACTTACCCCAACTAAGAGGGGTACTAATTGCACTTGCTATGCTATATAGATCTCACCAACCCTTAACAATATTAGACATTCCTTTAGTAAGGTTAAAATAAACACAATGGGTTGCAACATCCTTTGGGTGATAACTTGATAAATTATTTCCACCTTGTCCTTTTAGTAGCAACATCTAGTTCTCTAGATTGTTGATATTAAGGGGTAGGCTGTAACAAAAGTGGAAACTTGAACTAGCCCTATCTAATAAAATGTAATCATCTAAATACCTTATATATATAATTTATCTCTAAAGAGCATTGTTTTAAGTCTACGCAAAGAGTGGGGCTTCCTTCTTTGCAACTTTTTAGGGAGTTCCATCCACCTCATTTCTGCACTCCATAACAACTTATCTTTAGAGGTATTGATCAATTTGTTATAGAGTGCAACCATTTTGATTTGTATCCTCTCCAACATTGGGAAAGTAGTTGGATTTATGATTAAACTTATATGGTTTCTCCAAAAGTAACTTGAGTTGGTACATTCTTCTCTTACTCTAAATTCAACTATCATCTCATCAACTTTGTAATTTTACATGGTTGTAAACCTACTTTGTGTGTTCTACAACCAATATATAAAAAAATTGAGCTAAATGTCTTCAACATAAGGGTTTGGGTACCTATTAACCCCTGGATTTTATCACTTGCAAATCTTGAGGGTCAAGAGCCCACATGCCTTATTTGGCTGACATTCAAATATTTTTCCCAAAGATAGCTTAGCGTGAGCCATGGTTGGTCCCTGCATGAGTTTAGGTATATGATTGGTTTAGTGGTGTTCGTTGCTTCAGAGATAGGAGTTTGCACAAGTCTTCATGGATATAGAGAGATGTCTATTTTTAGCATATTCAATACTTTTTAGGAGATAAATATCATAGGTCCATAAGACAATTTTGATCACATATTTAGAGTCCCTGTGAGCTGACGGTTCCAGTGATCCTTTTGCGAATGACATGCCATCACTCAGTATTTTTAAGAGTTGGAGTTCTAGGGTTCGGATGACGATTTTGAGCACATATCCGAGTTCCTTGCAGAAAATCGAATCCGATGAGCCCATTTTAATTGACACACAACGATATTCTATTTTTAATAGTGTCCATTTTTAGGCATAGTATAGTTGGCATGGTTCTCCTAATAGTCCTGGACTACTATTTTTAGCATGTTTATTTTTAGTAGGGCTATTATTAGCAGGTGTGGTTTCTATGCAGGGTGACATGTGGCAGGTCCATATTCTGACATTTAGTAGCTTCAAAGTGTGACATATGTCGCATACATGCTTGCATATATTAGGCACTTTACTTGAGGACATGTGGCACATATTTTTATTTGAGATGATTTGTCGCTTGGTTGGCATGAATAGTTGGCAAGTTGAGTTAAATGAAGAGTTATTTTCACTTCTCCCACTTAACTCCTTATCCCTCCTACTTCACTCCCTCTTCCATACTTATCCTTCTTCCCATGCTCACTTATCCTTCCACTCATGCACATTCTTCTCCACACATGCACATACTTTCTATTTAGTACACACTTTTTCCCTATTGTCTATCACATCTCTTCCTATTCTCCTATTTCCTAGCACATTCTCCTATTTTCCCTTGCATTTTATCCTATTTCCTAGCGCAATTCCCTATACTCATGCACCACTCCATATTTTTCCACTTAAATCCTTCCTACCCATGCACATATCCTCTTTAACATTGAGTATGGATCCTTCCTCTTATTTCCTCCATTTTTCCTTAATCGTCTTCAATTAACATGTGTATTCACAAGAGTTATCACTATTATCTCATCAGTTATATAGAGGTGCATGGATACTCCACTCTACTTCTCCCTTTGATGCACCTTGCATGAGGGAAGCTATATTTGGGATATGCACCCTCATTCTCCTATATATTGAGGTTTTGTACATTGGTTCTTGGTCGATTTCTTCAACAACAACAACAATAAAATTTCTCATCCTCTCTCTCTTCTATTTTCGAGCTTCTAGTCTTTGTGTAGGGGTCATCACTATACCAATGCTCGTATAAAGATTTAGAAGATTGTTGGTATTTTGTTTGAAATTTATGCATTGTTTTGAATATCTTAGAATTTTATTTTGGTATTATTGAACCATTTAATTTCTCTTTCTTTCTCTCTTTTCTATATTTCTTAAAAGCTGACGTTGTGGGGAATTCTACCAGTTCAATTTTAAAACTATACATATAACCCCTTTGGTAGCTTAATCACTAGCTAAAGGTCATCTTGTGTGCATATTTTTGAGTTTATTTTGCATATTTACAAGGAAGATAACACATACAAAACACTAGTGACACCCCCTTGAAGTTGGCACACACCACCCCAAACATAGATGAGTTTTTTTATGGTGACACTTAGGGCATCTTCTCCTAAATTAGATGTATTTCTAGCTTGCCAATTCATAGTTCATTCACATTCTTGCAAGCGAAAAAGATTGTGCTAACAAATTGGTGTCATTGTTAGGGAAGCATCAATCCTTGAATTGTAGCGACATGGTGAGTTTTTCTTTATTTGAACTCAACGAGCGACTCTACAACAAATAGGGTGGAATCCACTTGGGAAATCAAGATAGATTATCTGGATTCAATCCGACACAATGAATTGTTACGAGCCTTAAAAAAATTGAACATCTATTTCAAAACACATGGTTGGATCACCAATTAACAACATCCATTGGTGACTCCATGAAAGAATATGATTGATCATGGAGCAATGGGTTCAAGATATTCTGTATTTTATTCACATCAGAGGGAAGGAAGATGAAACCGTTCCTAAGTTTCATGTCAGATTTATCAATACACATGATAAAATTCTCGCCAAATACCAATCATGAAACATTGTGGTGACTTATGCTGTAACGTCCCCACTATAATCCCCATGTTAATTAATTATTAATGTATTTATAATGTGTGACTATGACCAAGTGATGTATATGTGAATTGTATTTCTAAGTTTTAATAAAAAAATGTGATGATAGCTACTAAGGGGACATGGAAAAAGATGGGGGATGATTAATCCAAAAGAGAGGGAAGGGTCTAAGTGAATGTCTAAGAGGGGTCCAAGGGGGAATTACCCATGTCTGTTAATTCAAACCACTTCCTAAAACTACTATTGGTGTATGAACCTTCTAATTTCTGATTCAGAGTGTCCCCAAAGCCAATCATTGAATACATGTAAGAGGATGGGTGTGAGAAGTCACATATCATAGCTATTGGGAGCATGGAGGCTAAGTATAATCAGTTTGGGGAAGAGTGTAAGTCAAGCAAATAATCCAAAGAGAGGGAAATTTGTATAGGCAATTACAACAATTTTAAATAGTCAATGTTTTTTCATGAAAAAAAAGTAGAGAACATGGAAGAAGAGTTTGGAGCTAGAGAAACCATGGATGGAAAGTTCTAAAGCATATTTGGAGCAAAAGATTGAAGAACCAGGTTGTCAGGCATTAAGAGTGAACTCCTGTGTGAGTTTCACTGTAACAACAAGTGATTTCTTCTGGTCTTTTTGGTAGTGTTCCTAGCAACAAGCTCCCTTGAGTTTCCCAGTAGAGAGATTCTTGGTTACCTATGCTAGATAGACCTTGATAAATGAATGGGAAAACTGATGGTCTGAGAGAAATGAAGGGGTAAATTCCTTGGGTTGGACAGGTCGAGAGGAAGAGAGTTGGTGGAAAATTACGATAATTGTAGGAGAATACTAGTAGGTTGTGGGATTTCTGAGTTTCAAGTGGACAATGAGAGACCACCCTCTTTTGTGGATTGCTAGCCTCATCTCGAGGGTAACTTGCTATTGAGATTAGAAAAACAATTATGTGTTTGGGTGCAACATTCGTCCCCAACAACTGGTTTCAAAATTGTTTCTAAAATATAAGTGTTTTATATTGTTTATGTGTTGCATTATGAGTTTTATTGTTGTGTATTAACTCTATGATTGATAACGATTTACATGTTGTTGTGTTGAGTTATTTAAGTGGCATTAATGTCGTTTTTAGCATGTGGTAAATGCATTTAGGTGATGGTGTAAGACAATAGTTAAATGCGGTTGTAATTCGTAGCTCGTAAGCTACATGAATTTAGTTAGCAAAAAGGTTTCCATTTTATGTAATTTTCCGCATAGTAATGACCCTCAGTTCAATTGGGGATTGTTACAAATTGTTATTAGAGAGTTTGTTTCAAAATTGGACCCATATGGGCCAAGAACCAAAGCAAATTAGAGGTACATGAAAACAAATTTGGTTCTTATATGAGGATTGGGGTTATGGAAGATTCCCAGGGATCTTACAACCACGAGGAGGAGGTCAAAGGTCTGCATGTTATAATGGTAAATGATAAGACATAGTCCAATGGAAGGAGAGGCAAGTAGGAGCTTGTAACTATGAGAAGTCTGTAGAGAGCTATAGGAAAGGTAATGAGAAGATTATGAAGGCTTAGGAAGCGATACTTCAGAGTCTAAATATGGTGTATAGGAAATCCAACAAAGACTCTGACACAAAGCAAGAAACTAGTGCTAGACAAGTGACCGCATCCATATCCCATAGAAGAAGGGATGATCATGGGAATGAAAGGTATTCAAGAAGTATGAGCAAGTGAAATCATTTCTCATTGAAATTGTAACGTACCCAACCTCCAGCTGAGCAACATTACGTGGGGAAACTCATTAAATCCAGAGGTTTACTGCTAATTGAAATTATTGTAGCTCATCATCAACAGATCACACATATATTTGACCATTGGACTGATACTACAGTGCATATAACATCATATATTAAACATGAATACAACTTTTCAAGAAAACAAAAAACATACAACATTCATATAAACCATTTACACAATGGAATTAACATAAGAACACAACATAAACAATTATATGTTAATGATTAACTAACTAACTGCAAACGAAGGATGAACCTCCTAGCCATAGGAAGTGTTTCTAATTTTCTCTCAACATCATGCCACCCCTGAGATGAGGTTATGAGTCCACAAGGATATCTGGCCCACTAGCTGTCCACTCTCCACACACAACAACCCCCAAACCTAGGTTTTACTCCCACAATAATTCCATTCCTCTATCTCTCTTTTCCCTACAACCTGCACTACCTAGGGAATGTACCCCCTTCACTTCTCACAGTCCCTTAGGATTTATCATTCGTTTATCAGGGTTCCTAGTGCACTTGGTTAGCCAGAAATTCCTCAATTGGGATCAAGGAACTTTCAACTGTTTCAGAAGTTCTCACAATAGTCTTCATAAGGATATTGAGTCATTTACTCAAAAAAAAAAAATTGCACCACATGCTCACAAGCCTCTTTCTCAGCATGAAAACACAACCAAAAAATGACCGCCTTCAAGTTTACCATGGCTGGTCCTCTTCCCAGCCCTCTACTCCTCCTTTGCTGCCCAAAATCTGCATGTAAAAACTGTCCCTATTTTGCATACAAATTTCCTCTTCTTCCTTTCTTGCTGGACTCATCACTCTTCTCAAGGATGATTGTACTTCAACCCATTCTCTCCAATAACTATGGGATATGACCACTCACACCCACCCTCTTACATGAGTTTAGATGATTGACTTCTCATACACTCAATCACCAAATAAAAGGTTATATGCAAAGAGAATAATTTCAGGAATGTGGGTTGGATTAATACGCATGAGTAATTCCCCCTTGGATCCCTCTATCTCTTGTGGAATCATAGCCCCCCATCTTTATTCATCTCTTTTATATTGCAACCATCGATTATTACTTTTATTAATTATTTCAATGTTCATAATATGAAATTTAGCCCCCGAACACATTAAATCAATACAGGCTCTTCACCCAATACATCAACCCACCAAACTAATTCTCATTTATACAATTACATTATAATTCATGGGAATTATAGCTGGGGATGTTACATCCCCTCCCCCTTATTTTTGCACTGTCCTCAATGCACAACACCCTACATATGTAATTTCATTTTACAATTCCGGCTCCTCGGCCAATAATCAACATATAGGCTCTCTAGCCCAAAATCACACAAGCATTCCATCTTAAGCAAATTACATAGACACTCTAGCCCCAATACCATAGATACATAGTCACTCCGACCCAAAAAATCATAAATACATAGGCATTCTGGCTAAAAAACATTTATACAAAGGCACCCCGTCTTGAAACATATACATAAGCCACTGTCATTCTCCTAAAGCTATCCCGATTTCCACCAGCTCTCTTCCCATTGACTTGCCCAACCCAAGGAATAATGTCCCATTCGTTTATAAGGGTTGACCCAAGGAATGTTCCCCCTTCACCATCCTCAGTCCATCAGGATGCACCATTCGTTTATCAAGGTCTCTCTGGCATATATAACTATGAATCTCACTACTGGACACTCAAGGGATTCACTGCTAGGAATAATTTCCAAGAAATAACCAACAACAACCTTGTTATCGTAGTGAAATTCACACATGAGTTCACTCTTCAGGCATGATAACTTGGTTCTTTGACAATGAAATTCACACAGGAGTTCACTCTTCAAGCCTGTCAACCTGGTTCTTCTATAGTGCAACTCACATAAGAGTTCACTCTTCAGGCCTGACAACCTAGTTCTTCTGTTGTACTCACCCTCTAGGCTCAGACGTCCCTTTCGCTATTATACAGTTCCTCAAGAGATCCATCATTTTTCAAGGTGTTCTCATGTAGACAAATGCCAGCTTGTTGCTAGAATTCCATTATCAATTCTATAACCTATGGAAATAATCCCATCTGCATCATACATATACATTCAATATGAGACATCATCATACAATTTTCAATTATAAAATTTCAAATCTATTTTACACAGGAAAACTAAATTTTCCAAACATGAATCCTATGCTCATAATTGTTTAGTTCTTGCAACACCAAACATCGGTCTTCCTTATGGATTACACCACTTCCATATCCATGACCATTCTTCTTGCAATTTTCTCAATTTCCATGCAACCAAACAAATTGTTAGCATATCATAACAATTTCCAATTATTAATTTCTCAAATCTGGTTATATAGGAAAATAAAAATTCCCACGCATGAGATTTCTTCTCATTATGTTTGGATCTTGTAGTGGTATATATTAGTATTCCTTACAGGATTACATTATTTCCATATCCAAGGACATTCTACCTGCAATTTCCTCAACTTTCTTGCAGCCAAACAATATTGTTAGCACTCATTCACATTTTAGTAGTTCATAAAATGATCTTAGAATCATAATTTACCAGCAATTCAATAATTTTCAACCATTATTCACATTAAAATGGAATTCAACCATTCATCATATTATCTAGAATGAAACCATAATTCATAGTACATGCATTATCAACATACCAATATTTTCATAATGCAATCAAACTTTACTAATAAATAAAACCATTGTGCCAATAATCATGGCCACATCTACACAATATATCCTTGCATTGACTTTGGAATACCATATGTTCATGTCATGTATTCCACCATGCGATTTGGAAGGTATGGTCCATGCCTCAATACCTCATCCAAACTCTTCCACACAACCTGTCTGACCCTTTGGATACCTTCCTCTTCAACCCATACACAACACTAGGAACATCATCCTTTAGTGCTATTTAGTGTATGAAAAAAGGTTGCAGTCCAAACCTCAGTTACATAGGGAATAACCATTATGTGCTTGGATGAAACTATAGCCTTTCCATATCCATTCTCATCATGGCCTCACACATGACCATCTCTAATGGAATTCATTGCTACAATAGGAGTAATGTCTCCTAACTTAACTTGGTTATGACCTCATAACCAAAATAACACAATATGCAATTAATTTTCCATAAATGCATTCACACAAAAAATATTATTTGCATACTCAAGGCCTCCTGCCTTTACATCAATTCAAATATTGAGACTCGAATGAGGAAATTATTACCTCAATTCCCTTCAACAATTATATGTCATAACAACCTCAAATGCATACTTGTGTATGGTTTTCATCAATTGACTTGATGCTACCCAATCAACTGGTACTTTATAGAAGCTCACAGGCTCCTTTTTCCAATCTCTTGATCAACATTCCCACCATCCTTGTTTTGTCTTCGTATGGATAGATACCATAAGAAACAATATCATCATTCTATAATCATGTTTCTTGGATACAAAACCCATCGTTAGTTTTATTCAAATATCATAGCATAAAAAAACTACTCTTAGTCTATAATCATGCCACCAACATATTCACACATGTCTACATGCACAAACAAACATCAATATGCACCAAGCATTTGATATTTCATGCCTATTTTATGCACATGCATTCTATCTTTATTCTATGCATCATGCATCAATTCTATCATGCACTCCAATGCATATCTATTTCATAATTAATTACTTATTTAACTTTATTGTTGTAGATGGTTGTCCTTGAATTTATGTAGAACCCTGCTGCCCCGTGTACAATTATTCTTCTCAACTATGCACCATTGGCCCATATTATACATCTGCTATCCAAGCCTCACTTGGCCATTCTGCATTTCCAACCACTAGATCCATTAGTGATATCATCTCACAACTACTTCCTTTATGCAAAGAAAAACCTGTCCTAACATCTTTTGGGCTATAATTCTTAATATCCATAGTGATGTAACATGCACTATTCCAACTGAATATAAACACCACAATCTAATTAGCCACTTCCATTTTCTTGACCACAATGGTCTTGAAATACCATTATCATTGATTGACATTTCAATATTTTGAAATATTT
>ML807762.1:83436-118300 GCA_009831015.1 Picea engelmannii | reverse complement strand
TTGAAATGATAGATTTCAGAACAGGAAGAGAGAGCTCGTGGAGTCGGTCCTTAGATAGTTTTTTTAATTTTGTATTGTAACAGATAGCAAGAAGAGAATGGATAGATAGAATACAGAGATCAGTAGAGCAGAGTAGAGTAGCAGAAACACTATGTATCTTATTTTTCATGAATGAATAGAACAGACAGAAATTGTCCCAAATCCTTGGACCGTGTTCATTTCATGTATGATTGAATGAGTGTTATTATGTGTGTATGATTTATTACAGTTCGTTCATGTATGACTGTCCGAGAGATTAATTGTATGAGTTTGTGATGAAGTTGGTTGAGTTTTTCATTTCTCTTCTAATACTTGTATGCAAGGCGTGCATCTCGAACGCAAGGAGTGCGTCGACTGAGTCTTGGATTGACTCAGAGAAGTTCAGAGAGAATCAGAGAAACTCAGACCAGGTGCAAGGTGTGCACAACGTCTAGAAGCCAACAAGCTTTGAAGAACCAGCGTAGAAGAATGTCAGGTGGAAGAGAAGCATTTTCTTTTCAATAAAATCCTTCGAACTGAGTTATTCGAAATCCCGAGAACGCAAGGTGTGCATGGGAGATTGAAATCCTCTCAAGGATAGAAGCTTAGAAGAGATAACACTTTTCGCAAGTGTTGACAAGATTCCAGAGATGGATTCATCGGGAGAACAAAGGTTTGGAACCTTTCAAAGCAGATAAATCTTCCAAGCCGAAGAGATATCAGAAGCTTAGGAAGAAGAGTGACCGTGATCGTTGGATCATTGGGAAGAAGATCGACAATTTTCGGATTAGAAGGAGGTGCACGAGTTTTAGCACTTCATGTACAGAGGAGAGAGAAGCTATCAGAGTTGGAAATTGGGATTCCCAAAGTCCAGAACCCCGGAATAGAATCTCGATCATCCGATTAGCGGGATAGATCTGAATTGCCACATCACTGGAGTCGAAGACCAAGCGTCGAATCGCCAGGAGGAATTACAGACATTGGTTGTTGTAAGCTCAGGAGGGAGAGCGATTTGAAACTTGAGATTCCCGAAGTCCGGAACCCTAGAACGTCGATATGGAATATCAATTGTCCGATTGATCAAGTGTGAGCCCTCAGATTTGGAAGCGCGTGGACCAACAACTGTTGGATCAAGAGGAAGTGCACGAAGTTTAGTCCTTTAGAGTGCACATGAGAAAAGTCGACTTGCAAAGTCGCGAAGTCCCGAAATCATTGGGACCGCCCATCATCAGAAGACAGGTGGCAGCCAATCAACATTTTGCTGACCCACAAAAGGGAAAAGTCAGAGAGCAAATTCGTGGAAACTCATGAAATGCAAACTCGCGAAAAGATCCCAACCATTGATTTAGGAGAGATCTAGATCGTTGATTGTCCAGGGAGAATTTTGGGTTATCGGGGATTGGGAGCAGAGAGGCGAGCGATCTTTTGACTTCGTGAAATGCGAAGTCCCAACACAAGAAGAAATAGATTTGAGTCGTCAGATCACAAGAGAGTCGTGACCGTTGATTTGGTGCTCCGAAATATCGACATTTCGGGAGTCGGGAGGACGAAGGTGAATCACATCGAGAGTTCCTGATACGCAAAATCCCGATGCACTCAAAGGATGGGCTCTAGGTCATGGAAAATGGTCACATGAGCGGAGAAAGGGAAAGGAGCTAACATCTGTTAATCCCTTTTCGGAGTTTCGGGAGTCGGGGAGTTAGGGTTGCCTCATACGTAGAAGTCATGAAACACCTTTTGTGTAGGCGTGCATTCATAGCCCATAGTTGTGTGGAGGTGAGGCTCGCACTTAGTGTTTAGTCGTGCACGACAAGTTTCATAACATGACCCATGGATTTGTTCGTGGGATTCTAGCAGGGAATCGAAGAGTTGCTCCAGCTCGTAGATTTGAACGATCCAGTGACCGGGAGGTTGGCGGCCCCTGTCAAGGTAGGGGGTCTGCATCAGGTGGTATCAGAGATAATTTTAATTTTGTTTGCAGACAACAGACAAAAGGATAAAGGAGGAAAGTTGGTATCATTTTTGGTACAAAAGAAATTTAATTTATGTTTGTAGGTGACGCAGTGAAAAATCATGCCACCCAGAAGGTGCAGAGAAAATGCATAAATGGAAGAAGAAATGAGGTGACTCTGAATGAGATTGGATGCCACAGAGACAACACAGAGAAGAGAACTAGACACTGGTGATATCAATGAAGCTGAGAGCGAGGAAGAAGTAGAGGGTGAAGAAAATGTAGCAGAGGATGTTGCACAAGATCGCTTGATAAAAGTTGTTTCAAAGATAGGAGCCAGAGCAAGGATAGAGATACATATGTACGAAGGCAACTTGGAAGTTGAAGAATTGTTATATTGGGTACGTGCTATGGACAAATACTTTGATTACGAAGATATCGAAGAAGATAATATGGTGAAGCATGCGGTGACAAGACTCAAAGGTCATGCAGCACTATGGTGGGATGAACTGCAAGCCTAATGCAGGAGAAATGGTAAGCAAAAAATTAAAAACTGGGATAGGATGGTAGCTAAGTTGAAGGCCAAATTTATATCGAAGGATTACCAAATCAATATTTATAGAAGATTACAGAACCATAAACAAAGGGATTTATCAGTGAAAGAGTACACTGAAGAATTTTACCGACTGAACATCAGGGCTGGACAGAAAGAGAATGAAGATGAGAAGACACCCAGATATATCAATGGGCTGAGATATGAAATCCAAGAGGAGATCAACATGATGTCTGTTGGTAAAGTCGAGGATGCTTATTAAGCAACCTTGAAAGCTGAAGAAAAATTGGCCAGGAAGCAAAGTCAATGAAGCAGAGGCAAAGGAACCAACAGAGAGAAGTTCCAAAAGTTGAAGCCTGAAGCTGACAAACAACATAGTCACCATGAGAAGGGTGGACGTTCTAAAGAAGGACAAAATGGAGGAAGAAGTTCTTTTTCCAGAGGTAGAGGAAGAGGAAGAGTCAGAGGAGGCGTGGTTAAATGTTATACCTGTGGAAAAGAAGGACATAAATATTGGGAATGTCTCGACAGAAAAAGAGAAGGCGGAGAAGCACACATTGTTGAAGCACAAAAGCATATGGAAGTAGAAGTAGCAGAAGGAGGAAGAAATCTCATGATGAGCAAGATCCTTATTAGACCAGAAAAGGAACCAGAGGAACCAGTTCAACGAACAAGCCTGTTCAGAACTGCTTGCAAGTTGAAAGACAGAGTTTGCAAGGTGATCATAGACAGTGGGAGTACTGACAATCTAGTATCCACAGAGATGGTGGAAAATATGGAGCTGAAGATAACTGGACATCCAAATCCATACAAGGTATCGTGGTTGCAGAAAGGACATCAAGTCATGGTAAGTCAACAATGCCAAGTTGAATTTAAAATAGGAGGTTGTAGGGATGAAATATTGTGTGATGTAATTCCTATGGATGTCTATCATATTTTATTGGGGAGGACGTGGCAGTATGACCGAAAGGTTATTCATGATGGAAGAAAGAATACCTATACCCTAGAAAAGAATGGTATGACACATATGTTGTTACCCATAGAAGACAAAGAGCAAAAGACATAAGCTAGTTCAAGCATACTTCTCATGAGTGGCAAGGAGCTCTTGAATGAAGTCAAGAAGGAGAAAGAAATGCAGTTTGTTGTAGTGAAGAAGCCTAGAGTTATCCTTAAGAATAATTCTGTAGAAGATTTTCCTATAGAAATCCAAGAACTATTAGAAAACTTTGTTGATATAGTCATTGATGAGTTACCACACTTATTGCCACCCATCAGGAGTATAAGCCATCATGTTGACCTTATTCCAAGAGCTAGTTTACCAAACAAAGAAGCTTATAGCTTGACACCCAGAGAGAATGAGGAGGTCAAAAATCAAGTCCAGGAGTTGTTGGATAAAGGGTTAGTCGGGGAAAGCCTAATCCCATGTGCAGTACAGAGTGTATTAAGCCCAAAGAAAGATGGAGGATGGAGGATGGAGGATGTGTACAGATTCCCGAGCCATCAACAAGATAACCATTAGATACAAATTTCCTTTACCGAGGATGGATGATTTGATGGATTGTTTGAGTGGAGCAAGCTATTTTTCCAAGATAGACTTGAATAGCAGATATCATCAAATAAGGATGAGTGAGGGAGATGAATGGAAAACAACATTCAAGACAAATGAAGGATTGTTTGAATGGCTGGTCATGCCGTTTGGGTTGACAAATGCACCAAGCACATTTATGAGGTTAATGAATGAAGTGTTGAAAGACTTCATAGGCAAATTTGTCATAGTATATCTGGATGACATACTAATCTTCAACAAAACAAAGGAAGAACACTTAATACATCTGACATCAGTGATGGAAAGGTTGCAGGAAGAGAAGTTGATGATAAATCTGAAGAAGAGTTCTTTTATGAAGAAGGAGCTCATATATTTGGGATTCGTAATCTCTTCAAATGAATTGAAGATGGACCCCAAAAAGGTGAGAGCGATCAGAGAGTGGTTGTTGCCGAGCAACATATTTGAAGTAAGAAGTTTTCATGGATTAGCAAGTTTTTATAGAAAAATCATTAGACATTTCAGTGGCATATGCACACCCATGCTAGACACTGTGAAGAAGAAACACAAGTCCTTTAGTTGGACAGTGGAAGCTGAAAAAAATTCAAAGTGTTGAAGGAGAAAATCATAGAGTAGCTAATTCTGGTGCTACCAGATTTTGGAAAAACATTTCAGGTGAGATGCGATGCAAGTGGATTAGCTATTGGAGCAGTCTTGAGTCAAGAAAATAGGCCAGTTTTTTATTTCAGTGAGAAACTAAATGACGCCAAGCAAAAGTATTCCACGTATGACAAGGAATTTTATACGGTGATTCAAGCTTTGAAAAAATGGAGACACTATCTAATTCCCAAAGAATTTGTCTTGTACAGTGATAATCAAGCTTTGCAATTTATTACTAGGTAACCGAAGTTGAATCAGAAACATGAAAAATGGGTAGAATTTATGCAGAATTTTACTTTTGTTATCAAACACATTGTTGGAACTGTTAACAAAGTTGCAGATGCCTTGAGCATGAGGAGTTTGATTGTACAGGAATTCTAGGTGGAGACCTTGGGGTTCGAACACCTCAAGAAGATGTATAAAGAAGATGGAGATTTCAAAGAAGCTTATGAGGCATGCAAGAATCCTTTGTTGGGAGACAAAATCCCATGGACTAAATATTTGATCCAAGATGGATTACTGTTCAAGGGAAGCCAATTATGCATTTTGAAATGCTCAATGAGAGACAACCTGCTGAGAGAGAAACACAATGGAGGTTTAGTTGGACATTTTGGTCACGACAAGACATTTGTGCAGCTGAGAAATTCGTACTATTGGCCGAGCATGAGAGCAGAAGTGAAAAAGTTTGTGAACAAATGCAGAATTTGTCAGTATGCAAAAGGAAGACAACAAAACATTGATTTGTATCAGCCATTACCAATTCCAGAAAGGTCGTGGGATGAAATTAGTATGGATTTTGTTTTGGGATTGCCTAGAAATAAAAAAAGGAGCGATTCCATATTTGTTATAGTTGACAAATTCTAAAAAATGGCACATTTCACACCATGCCAGAAGACAAGCGATGCCACACACATCGCCAATTTGTTTTTGAGAGAAGTAGTAAGACTACATGGATTGTCGAGAAGCATAGTTTCAGACAGGGACACTAAATTCGTAGGACACTTTTGGAGGACTCTATGGAAGAGGCTGGGGACAAAATTATCCTTTAGTTCAACATATCACCCTCAGACATATGGACAGACTGAAGTAGTAAACAAAAGTCTCACAAAATTATTGAGAAGTTTAGTCACTAAGCAAGGTCGACAATGGGATCAGATTCTGGCACAAGCATAATTTACATTCAACAATTCAGTGAAGAGGAGCACAAGAAAAATTCCATTTGAAATTGTGTATGGTATACATACAAGAGGGATTACAGAGTTGAGAGATTTGAATCAATATGAGTTCAGAAGTGTTGGAGCAAAGGATTTTGCGACAGAGATGCAGAAACTCCATAACAGAGTCAGAGAACAGCTACAGGACAACAGTCAGAAATAGAAGAGTAGAGTTGATCAAAAGAGGAGAGAAGTTCAATTCGAAGTTGGAAATGAAGTTTTAGGTCATTTGAGAAAAGAGAGGTTTCCAAGGGGAATGCACAACAAGTTAAAGATGAAAAAGATAGGACCATGCAGGATTCTCAGAAAATTTGTAGCCAATGCTTATGAGATTGAGTTGCCAGACAATGTTGGGATATCGCCGATATTCAATGTTGTAGACCTATATCCTTACAGGAGAGATGAAATAAGAGAATCAAATGATCAGAAAGAAATTCAGTGGGAAGAGAAATTTCCCACAGCAAAAAAACCTCAGATGGAGAAAATTATTGAAGAGAGAGATGGTTGGAAAACCAAGAGGAAGACATATCCTAAGTACTTAGTGAAGTGGAAAGATCATCCAATGGAAGATGAAAGTTGGGTCACAAAACCTGATATTTTGAAGCATGGAAAGATAGTCCAGGAGCTCATGGACAGGAGTCCATGAATTTTTTTAACTAGAGGAGTATGATGCAGGAGCATCACCTTCAAAGTCAACAGTGCTTGCGTGGAGGTAGACGAATGACATCTCAACAATGACAGAATTTCAAATCAAGCATTTAACTCGGAATTAAATCAGTTGTTGAGATATTTTTGTAAACAAAATTTTAAAATGTAACTTGTTTGTAAAGTATTGAAGGACTGTAAGAAATTGCAGATATGGAGTGTCGACTCTATCTGGCAATAACTCATAGTTATTGTAATAGGATAGAGTAGGTAATAGCTTTGAATTTGAAATGATAGATTTCAGAACAGGATGAGAGAGCTCGTGGAGCCGATCCTTAGATAGTTTTTTCAATGTTGTATTGTAACAGATAGCAAGAAGAGAATGGATAGATAGAATAGAGAGATCAACAAAGCAGAGTAGAGTTGTAGAAACACTATGTGTCTTGTTTTTCATGAATGAATAGAACAGATAGAAATTGTCCCAAATCCTTGGACTGTGTTCATTTCATGTGTGATTGAATGAATGTTATTCTGCGTGTATGATTTATTACAGTTCGTTCATGTTTGATTGTCCGAGAGATTAACTATATGAGTTTGTGACGAAGTTGGTTGAGTTTTTCATTTCTCTTATGATACTTGTATGCAAGGTGTGCATCTTGAACGCAAGGAGTGTGTCCACTGAGTCTTAGATTAACTCAGAGAAGTTCAGAGAGAATCAGAGAAACTCAGACTAGGTGCAAGGTGTGCACAATGTCTAGAAGCCAACAAGCTTTAAAGAACCAACACAGAAGAACGCCAGGTGGGCGAGAAGCATTTTCTTTTCAAGAAAATCCTTCGAATTGAATTATTCGAAATCCCGAGAATGCAAGGCATGCGTGGGAGATCGAAATCCTATCAAGGATAGAAGCTCGGAAGAGATAACACGTTTCGCAAGTGTTGACAAGATTCCAGAGATGGATTCGTCGAGAGAACAAAGGTTTGGAACCTTTGAAAGCAGATAAATCTTCCAAGGCGAAGAGATATCAGAAGCTCGGGAGGAAGAGTGACCATGATCGTTGGATCATAGGAAAGAAGATCGACAATCGTCGGATCAGAAGGAGGTGCAAAAGTTTTATCACTTCACGTACAAATGATAGAGAAGCTATCGGATTTGGAACCTTGGATTCCCGAAGTCCGGAACCCCTGAATAGAATCTTGATCATCCGATCAGTGGGATAGATCTGAATCATCAGATCACTGGAGTCGAAGACCAAGTGTTGAATCGCCAAGAGGAATTACAGACGTTCATTGTTGTAAGCTCAGGAGGGAGAGCGATTTGAAACTTGAGATTTCTGAAGTTTGGAACCCCGGAACGTCGAGATGGAATCTCAACTGTTTGTTTCATCAAGCGTGAGCTGTCAGATTTGGAAGCGCATGGACCAACAGTCGTTGGATCCGGAGGAAGTGCATGAAGTTTAGTCCTTTAAATTGCATAGGAGGAGAGCTGAATTTCAAAGTCACAAAGTCCTGAAATCATTAGGATCATCCATCGTCATAAGACAGGTGGCAATCGATCAACATTTCGCTAACCCGCAGGAGGGAAAAGTCAAAGAGAAAATCCGTGAAAACTCACGAAAAGATCCCAGCCGTTGATTTAGGAGAGATCTGGACCGTTGATTGTCTAAAGAGAATTTTGGGTTATCGAGGATTGGGAGCAGGGAGGCGAGTGATCTTCTGACTTCGCGAAACGTGAAGTCTCGACACAAGAAGAAATAGATCTGAGCCGTCGGATCGTAAGAGAGTCGTGACTGTCGATTTGGTGCTTCGAAATATCGACATTTCAGGAGTCGGGAAGACAAAAGTGAATTGCATCGGGAGTTCCCGATACGAAAAATCTTGACACGCTCAAAGGATGGGCCCTAGGTCGTGGAAAATGGTCACATGAGCGGAGAAAGGGAAAGGAGCTAACATCCGTTAATCCCTTTTCGGAGTTTCAGGAGTCGGGGAGTCGGGGTTGTCTCATACGTAGAAGTCTCGAAATGCCTTTTGTGTAGGCGTGCAGTCATAGCACGTGGTCGTGTGGAGGTGAGGCTCGCACTTAGTGTTTAGTCACGTAGGGTGAGTTTCATAAAAGGACCTGTGGATTTGTTCATGGGATTCCAGCAGGGAGTTGAAGAGTTGCTCTAGCTCATAGATTTGAACGATCCAGTGACCGGGAGGTCAATGAACCTTGCCGAGGTAGGGGGTCTGCATCAGAAGGAAGGGTGCGTGACAGTACGTCTGAGCATGGGAACCGAGACACCAATATAGAGAATTAAATGCAGGGGCCAGGCATGAAAACTGAGATGAGATTTCTCAAGGGCCTAGGAGTGCCAGAGTTGTATCGAGGCATGGAGACAGTCATTTTTGGGTAATTCGATGCCACGAATTCAATGGTGTTCTCTATTTTCCGATCTGAGAAAATATTCTGCAGCTTAATTCCATAATGAGGTATACTTATGTATTTTTCCAAATTCTTTTGTTGAGTTAATAAAAAGGCCTACTCATTTGAGAGCAAGACTCAGAGACGTAGCCCACCAGGGACGAACTTTGTTATCAAGTTTTCATGTTCAGATTTGATGCTTATGTCTCTTCATTATTGAGCTTTTCCTTCTTTAATTGTGCACTTTAATTTATGCTCATTTAATACAATTCTTTATAAGTCACTTCGATGAAAAGATTATGGATCAGTCGGGATGTCATGGATCAGCTCTTTCACCAGGATATCATCAGTCACAGGATGGATATATTATTCGACTCACTTTTAGGTGCATCTATCAGCCGACAATGCCACACATGCTACCAACCCTTCATCATCACTCCGACCTAGCCATTTTCTCCTCAGGGTGATGGAAGTAACAACGCATTTGGTGTATGATGTTTTTTAGTCTTAGCCTTTTTTTTGATATATGTGGTGTTCTATTGGCTTTCGAGCCAATTTTGAAATATTCTCAGACACTTACACATTTGATTATGATGCTTAGAAAAATCATGGACACTTTTCTCTAGGACCTGGGTCTGGTTTTGGTTTCCATTGTTGGCAGAACATATTCTAGTTCCTTTAGTACTTTTATGGATTTCAATTTTATGAGGTAATACAATCTTTTACTTACAAAAAAAAAGACATAATTGCATCACAAGAGGAGCCATCCCAACTACAATGTGCATCAAAGGTATGTAATCGTTTATTTATTATTTTATGTACATCGAATTTAATTGTTGCGTGAAATACTAATTTTCAATTGTTTTGTTGCAGAAAAGAAAAAAAATAGAATCAATTCAACGCATAAGAAAAGTTGACGAGCAATAAAAGGATTGATTGCAAATTTTCTGAGTATTCACGTTTTCGCTCTTTCTTAAGACTTCATGTTTGTTGTGATATTTATATTTAGATAAATATTTTACACTTGTCCATGGATGTCTTCTAGTAGGTGATAACATACAAAGAGGAGCCAACCCATGAATTGATAAACATTGGGTTAGGTATGGGTTGTGAGTATGTGTTGAAGTATGAACGTTTAATTGAACAATTTGTAAGTAGTCATGTTGTTTAACTTCCCTTGTTTTATAATTAATGAAACAACAAGAAAATTTTGTATTCATTATATCGGCAGTGCTTTGTCATGTCGTATTAAACATGCACAAAACAAAGTATGGAATGTAGCAAACAGAGGAGATTTTGAGAGAATGCATGAAGCATGGCTTCGAAAGAATGTGTATTTTTTATGAAAGACTTGGTATGTTTTTTTATTTACGCAGTCATGTATATTCTACTATATATATAAATGTAGATATACTTATTACAATTCATTTCTATGTTTGTAGATGGAAGATAAAGGGGTGGAATATAAAAAACAAGTCGATCAAGAAAACATTATGTTAAAAAACCAAAGTACAATATTGATTACAAATGATGAAGAAATGAGGCATGCACACAACTCGAGTGATGAAAACAATTCAACTAATGAATGACATTCTATATAATTGAATGTTACTGCAAGTTGTATGTTTTGGAATATCTTTCTCTGAAAATTGGGGATTTTGTTTAATGTACTCGACATATTGTCCAAATTGCATGAGTACATGTTACCAATAAGTGTAACAATTACATATTAGTGGCAATTTGATTATTGTGGACCTTTAAGTTGTCCCTTTTTGTATGATAGTGGATCTCTTTTTTTTGTAAATAAAAATAATTGTATTACCTTAGAGAGACATCGTAGCAATACATAGTTCAAAATTTTCCACATGTTCTACCATGTACATGGAAACCAGAACATGTGGCCTGCAAAACTGATAGACATGTTTGTGAGTCGAGAACCAAAACATAACTAGTGTTAAATCTAATTGCAACTGTGGTCTTTCTGGACATGATAACATAACAGTAAGAAAACTAGATAATTGGCGAACCCGGATATCCATCATGGTTGAAAGTGAAAATGAACGGTTGGAAGCAAGTCGGCCAGCGTCGCTTGGTAGGCTCATTTGACAGGGAGTCAAAAAAGAGATACAAAAGACGGTTGAGGGCGTCTTGGCGACGAAGTTGGTCAGTCATGTTCCATCGCATTTCAAAGATCAGCTACAGATGATCCTCTGAGAACTTGCATGGACTTAGCAATTATGGCGCTGAGGTGGCAAGAGTGGAAGGTTTGTAGGCATTTGATGGTGGTTGTGTTGTTTCTTCCCCCATCCAGTTCAGAGGAATGTCCTCGTCAACCATACAACCACCTAATTCTATCCCAGTAGTTACATGGAGCAGTGCATTGACATTTGGAGTGGTTCCCATTGTTGAGTCCTCCAACCAATCTAGAGGAATTTCTTCCTCTATCACACAACCACCCAAATCTATGGCAGGACAGATAAGGGGGGGTGGAGGAAAAATTGATGCAGTCGACGTAGTGGAATTCTCCATCCATCCTCGAGGATTTCTTCCTCGATTGCATAGTCACCTGATTCTATCATGGGGTCTGTCTCGTGAGGTGATGGCTCCAAATTGAACAACTGATTATGAGGGTGGATGGCAGTGCAAGAGTGTCTATCACTCCAATTTGACCAGAATGGGGAGGTACGACATGCATGGTGAAAGTGTTTGGAGGCGTCGAATGAGCCAAAGAAGGGCCAGGACGACAGTGTCGTGCCACAAAACTACAGTAGGCCGACCCGCGTTTCGGTTTGCCCCGTTCACGCAGTATGGTGGAGACACAAAAGAAAACAATGGTGGAGTGATGACAATAACTAGACACCGGAGGGAAGAGAGAACTGATGGAAATGAAGATTGAGTGCAAACAATAACTAGACACCAGAGGGGAGAAAGAATCAATAGGTGCAGCAACACGACCCTAGTGGTGAGAAAGTTCAGGCGGGGAATGAAAAAATGAGTGCATATGCAGAATGAAATAACCATTGTGAGGCCTTACCTCCATAGAACCCACTAAGGTGACAGGTAAAGGCACCATAAGAACTGAATTGATGTCATCCAACTGCCTCGTACCTTCTCTGGTAAGTTGTTGACGCAGACCTATCAGCCCTCGGGCCGAGAGCCGCTCACAGGATCATTCTTTATCTTCTTGAGCCGGATCGACTCTTTCGACTCCCTGCTAGAATCTCAATTTCAGTCGATCCATAGGTCCTTTCGGAAGCTCTCCTATGCAAACAACACTAGGCATGAGCTCCGCCCTTTCGTGCAACCACAACGCTATGACCAAGGCCCAATTCCAAAGGCGCTTGTCGCAACTCGCAACTCACGAGTTCGTGAGTCATGACTCCCAACTCTTCCTTCTCAATCCCGCGATATCCAAGAGTACGAAATGGGTATAGCTCCCCTCTGTCAGCGCCCTCCATGTGTGACCACCAGCTAAGCTTAGCGCTAGCTCCCCTCGCTACTCGCCACTTTGCAAGTTGTGGCATCCAACCTTGGCACCTTTCTTTCACGAAACCCTGAGAAGCGATGTTGACTTTTCTCCTCGCGTTCTTGCTACTCGTGACTTCGCGAGTCAAAGGGTTGAACTCTCGTTCCATTATCTCATGAATCCCCGAGACGCGAGAGGTCAATGGGTGTTGACTCTTTTCACTAGGTAACACGTGTCCGCCTATCTGTTGCACGGGCCCACCTTGCGGTTCTACCACGTGTCCCTCGTGCCCAGCTTCAGCACTTCACAACTTCGCTTCCCGAAGCGCTAACTCCTTTGTATCCCGACACCCGAAGTGTCGAGATCCCGAACTCCTCACTACTCCTTATCGCAACTTGCGACTTCGGGACTTTCGGGACAAAAGTCTCGACTTCCTATTCGCCGATATGTCGAAATGACGAAATTCCAACACGTTGTCAATGCAGGTCCCACAACGAAACTTTTCGCCTTTTTGGAGTTTCGGATTTCGCGACTTCACAAATCCTGATGCTAAGCTTTCGGTTCTCCAACCCACGAAACCCCGAAATGAGATTACGTGAGTGATCCAACGACCCCTGTTGGCTCAGATCCTACGTCTGTCCTAGCTCCTCGCGATTTCACCACTCGCGACTTGGAGCACCAAATCTTTGGGCTCTCACTTTGCGAACCTCCGAGTGCGCAAGATCCCTTGATCTCTGCCACCTGTCCTCCTCCGATGGACGACTGCGATTCTCTCGCGACTTCGCCACTTGCGAAGTTGAAGGATTTCTCTTTTTGACCTCCGATGTCCGAGTCCCTGATACGGGTGATCTCGCGACACATGTCCTCCTTCTAACGGACGGCTTAGATTCTTTTGCGGTTTCGCGACTTCGCCTTCGCAACCTCGCGAATCTTGATGCAAAGGTTTTAAACCATAACTCCCCTGCTCCTCTGCACGATCCGACGGCTCTCAGGACTTCGCAAATTCTCCACGGTGAATTTCGACCGTCCAATGCCTCCTTGACGACTCTTGGGAAGCGAACAGAGTATTCCTTCGCTGGAACTTATCTGCCTGCAAGTAACTTTGCAACGCCTCCCCTTTGAACGCTTCAAGGTACTAAACCTCCCGAGCTTTTCTTCGACAGCTTCGAAGATCCTATCCCTCTTGAGCTTGATTGAAAAATCCTCAAGTTCTTTGGGGAAAATTCCTGCGCGCACTCCTTGCGGCACTTCTTCAAATACACTCCAAGTATTTGAATTCTTAGACTCTGTGCACTCTTTTTGCAGCAACAGTCCTTCAATTCTTCCCTCAGGTTGCAAACTCTGATAATCTACTCGGCCTGCGCACACCTTGCACGGCTTCTGTGCTTAACTTGCACTTCTGTGAGAATGAGAACAATGTTATCCCTCCTGAGCTTGCAGAGACGAACTTTGACTTCTGTCAACGCACACCTTGCGGACAATTTCACTGCACTCCTTGCAGGAAAACTCTTGCTCAGACAGAGAAACAATTGAAACTCATTCTTTACTCTCCCTCTCTTCAGATTTCAGACATTCAACATGAAATCATACATTCACGCATCAAAGCAAATGCATAACAGAGAGTAAACCAACATATATCAGTCAGCATGTACAAACACAGAAAGCAATTGAACACCATGAGTCTGAACTAAAGATCTTTGTATTAATCCAGAACTTTTGTACGTGGGTCTTTACTCTACACCGCTCTCTGCTTCTTCTTCTCTATGCTCTCTTGATTGATTATACTGCTAATGTTACAATGATACAAGTGAGGGTGTCTATATCTATTTTTTCCTCCAGCTCCTAAAACTGTCTAATCTAGGAATTTAAGTCTACCTACTTACATTTACTAGCATAAATGCCTCTTAGTCCTTCATATGAGAGCGAGATGCTCAAGGTCTGATTACAATCTACAAGTACGCTCTTTCTTAACTATTACATTTAAGTTTGGCATATCAAACTTCAAAACATTTCAAACAATTCATCATGTGCCAAAATGCGTCGACATTTGTCCCCCGCTCACTTGTTGTTGGCAATGCTCCTGCATCAATTGTGCATAGTTGTGTGTCATTATAGACAAGGTTATGGAACATCTAAGAGAAATGTAATATGCGTAGGAACAAAGGTTAAGAACATGCACCAGCTCTGTTTAATTTTATTTGAATTGATTCTATATGATCAAGTTCCATTTGAACAATGTCAAGAGCAGGTAAGGAAAAAGTGATTTAGATAGAGTAGAGTTACCAAGAACTTAAGGAAAATGAACAAATGACTACCATAGCTATTTCATACATTCATAGCAACAAAAAGAATTGCATACCTTCACTTCCTATGTTCAAAATTTCTTTCTGTTGCACAGTGCTTTCTCCCACCAGCTTGGCTCCTTATATTTTTTCTCAAATCGGTTACTAGGTACAAGTATTCACTAGAATTGAGTCCAAGTTTACTTCCTAGGAGAAAGGCGGTCCTCCAACTCCACTATTAGTTTTGAGTGCTCACAAGAATGTAAAAATACTCTTACCGACCCTAACATATCCCGAGACTATCATACGTGAAACTTGCCAATACTAAATGCACCAACTCATTGCCATTAATGTCGAACGACCATCCACTATAAAACAAATATATCAACCTCCATTATATAGCATACCACGTCACATTGTATTACCACCTTTCAATGCGAGTTGTATCATATAGTTTGCAAACTTTAATCACATTCCAATGTGTGCCTCTTAATCAAATCATGTAACGTAGCATTACCATAACCTTGACTTATGACACATTGTTAGCCCAAAATTCCATGCGAGTTCATTGCATATGATTATGAGTTGAACCATAGGTTGTATATATCGAACATCATGTTACAACTTTGAACTAGAGCACCATTATTATATACTTAAAAATTTAATCCATGCTTGGATGGTCAAACAACATATACCATATACCATGCAAATGTCATCATTATAATGTAAGTATTAAATCAATCACTTCCTCAAAATTGTCTTCATTATGCCCAAAAGTATGCTTAATGTATTATAAGATTTGCATTGCAACTAAATTCAAAACTCATGCATTTATCTCACATTCATATAATATGATGTGCCACACAAGGTCTCATATATTTCATCGTAACTTCTTCAAAAGACAATCAATGTGAATCTTTTATCCAATGCATCCGAAATTTGGCCCAAGTCGTAGAAGATATAAAATGTATATGTCTTCAACCAAGATTACAACCTTTCCTAATGGGACCCTGACCTACCTTCATATTATTTCATAAATCATAATTTAGGCAAAGTGAAAAACAATGTTTTAGTTTGAGACTTGCAGTTCTTTGCGGGCTTAACATCAATTGAGCCATATTTTAGGTCAATGAGGAACAAACGAGGGTAGAGATAAATCCATGGGTGGGTTGTAAAAATGATTATAGGTTCTAAGAGACATTGATATAACTATAGCAGGACATGGGTATTTTCTCTCATATCGAGTCATAGATAAGAATCTACTAATATTTGGTAGTGAGGTTGGAAGATGGCATATTCAATAGACCTGGAAAGAGAGGATGCATAGGTATGGAATGCTTATGTTGAGAAGCTGCAAAGAAGTCATGTAAGAGTTTCAAAGGATATTGATATTGTAATGTGGTCAAAAAATCAATCTTCAGGTTTTTATTTAGAAATAATGGCTACTAAGAAAACTTTTATATTGGTTCATAAGATAGAGTTTGGTGATGCAAAGGTCTATGGAAGGTCAGGGCCCCAAAAAAGACAATGATCTTCATGTGGCTGGCTTTAAAAAATAAAGTCCCAACCTCGGAGAGTATTTTGAAAAGAGAAAAGTAGGGTCCTTGGATGTCTTTATCGTGTAGAGAAGATGATGAAGATATAAACCATATGCTTGTTAAATGTCAAGCAATTGTTGGAAAAACTTGACCAATTCAAGGGATTAATAGGAAGTTGAGTGGGTGATACATTGGAACAATGCCTTAGAAGTCGGTGGGGAAAGAATGAATTAAAAGAGTGGAGAGTTGTTCCTTTTTTGTCATGTTGGGGAGTATGGCTAACTAGGAACCAATTGCTTTTGAGGATAAAGGGCGTCACATCCTTTTAGGCGGTCCATCAAATAAAAGCTTTAGCCTTCAATTACAAAATGCCAATTATTTAGGAACCTACAAGGCAAATGTTAGTGTTGATTATCAATAAAAGTCAAGCTTGGAGATTTTTTTGAGGCTATAGTTAGAGGCCACAAGGAAAGACTAGTGTTGGGTGTTGTTTTTTTGTATGATGCTCATTTCTTTAAAGGAAACATTGGGGAGTGGCTCTAATAACTTTTGTGGAACTAGTGTCTCTAAGGTTGCTTCTCAACATTGCTCTGGAGAAAAATGTAAAGTCTATTTAGATTTACGGTGATTCTAAATTGTTAGTAAGTGAATGGATGGTTCTAACCAACTATCAAATATTCACCTTAAAAATATGGTGGGTTAAATTTACATTTTCTCATGTGTATAAGGAACAAAATATAGAAGTAGACAAATTATAAAAGAGGGTCATCAAGTGGCTAAAACAAAATTTTAGTTTCTTTGTTCCTTGTGCTTTTGATCCATGTAAAGTGGAAGCATGTTTTTGTTGTGTTTTTATCAGTTTCTTAGTAATAGTTGAGTAATAGTTGTTTATCAGAGGTAATAGACATAACTCTATTGTTATTTTGGCATGTATTTTTAGATTCTTATGTATTATATACTCATGTAATAAGGATTTAAAAACCCCGAACTATTTTGAAATGTAGTAATGAAAAATCTACATAGATCTAATAGGTCTTTTGAGATAGCTTATTTTTCAAATTTGTAAATTGGGTGATTTATAAGAGGCTTTTGAAGCCCTATGCTGCCTTTTTGCTTTGTAAGTGCTGGTAGGCACATGAAAAATGTGATTTTTGTTCTCCTTGAATAGAAATGATGATTTTTTCCTTAGAAAAAAAAGTAGATTATTAGATCTTCATTTTAACACTAACAATGTTTTTTTCAGATACATAGCCATGGCCATGCTGCAACGATATTTTACATCTAATGCTACCTCCTCTTTTGAATTGGAGCTTAATTTTCATTCTATTCCCTTTTTTTTATTATCAAAATCTTGGTGCAGTGAGGACACCAAGTTAAAAAATATATGTGAACAAATTCAAATAAGAGTTTTCAAAATCACTATGTTTACAATTTTCTATCCCTCCAAAATCTTGTTATCCTTGGCACCTAATTACAACTATGTCACAAGAAAAAATCAAAGTAATAATTCTTCTTTAAAACTAAATATACTTTTGTATTATACTAGGAATTCATTGTTTGATTTATGTGTTCTAATTATGCATTTTTTTGGTATTTTAGCTACTAATTTGAGTCCTCGTCTTGACAAGGACCACTCGAGATGTTTTGGTTCTCTTCATTATCAATTAATATGCAGACGCCTCCACAACTCTTGGACTTCATGGAATATGCCTCATCTCCACATGCAATTGTCTTTTAAGTAGTATATTATGACTTCAAGTCAATTACCATAGTGTTTAATGCCATGCAATCTTTGTTTGCATGCCACAAGGGACTATTTGTGTTATCACAATGTTTAACCATCTCTAGTCTCTATGTGAGCTCTTAGTGTTAGATATTGCATATTTTTCCTTAAATGTCTTATATGGTTGTGGTATGGATCATTTGTAATCCATAATGCATCATCCTCATGTCAATATCGCTTCCAAAAGAAAGACACAAACAAAGGACCTTCGTCTTTGCTCCATCACCTCTAATAAATGCAACCCACTTAGGAGTTCACTATTCATGCCTGACAACCCAACTCTTCAATTTCCAGCTCCAAGATGCACCAAAACTGCTCCAGCATGCTCCAAAATTCATCCATCCTTGTTGCTTTAGTTCCAATGCTCTTCTCCCCTATTATTTGCTTGTTGTTAATGTAAAATTGAATGTGAAAAACTGACTGTTACTACCCATACAAATTTCCTCTCTTTTCCCAAGACAATTGACTACTCACTTTGCCCAAAATTGATTGTACTTCAGCCCCATGCTCTCCAATAACTATGGAACGTGACTCTCCTTCCCACCCTATGACAATTATTCAATGATTGAGCTCTCATACACACAACCATAAAATAGAAGGTTTCCCCAAATAATAATAAAATTCAAAAATATGTGTTTGAATTAATACCCATAATTAATTCCCCCCTTGGACCCCTCTTAGGCACTCCCTAGTCATTCCCCCTTTCTTTTGGATTAATCATTCCCCATCTCTATCCATATTCCCTGCAGATGGTCTCATAGTATATTTATTAAATTCAGAAAATACATTTCGCATATTACATTCTTGGCCATAGTCACATTCATATCTATGTTATGCATTAATTAAACTAGGGATTATAGTTGGGATGTTACAGTCCCCCTCCCCTACAATTGTGCATCTTCCTCGATGCACTGCAATTTTCCAAAATACATATACAATTTTACATCACAATATTCAAAAAATAAAACAAAATTCTGCAATTTTTGCCCTCCAACAACAATCCAAACCATAATCTCTCATTCTTCTCATCTTGTTGACCCAAGGAATACGCCCCCTTCACTGCCTTCAGTCCATTGGGTTGCACCATTCTTTTATCAAGGCTATCAACGCAAGTGACCAAGAATTTATAAGATGTGGTTCCAGAATCTAGCTACCCAAAAATGGAGTCTTGCATTTTTAGCTTATATTTTCTTCAAAATTGACAAAAATTTGCAGGTATTCCTCCCACATGGTTTCTTCATGATCACATGTTGCATCTTCAGGACCATAGCAGGTCCATTGAACCTTTACCATCCCTATGTCTTTGTTCTCGAGCACTTTGACTTTCCGATCCAGGATGTGTACTGGTTCCACCCGGAAATCCCCTTCATTTTCCACCTAGATCACAGTCCAATCAATTACGTGGTTAGGGTTAGGCACATATTTTTTTAATAATGATACTTGAAATACGAGATGCACTCTCATGGATGTAGTCGATGCTAACATGTATGCAACTGGCCCTCTTCTCTAATATTTCAAATGGCCCATAATATATCACTGCCAACTTTGGGAAGCAACCCAATCTTATCGAACTTCTTTTCACTTTCACTTTTAGGAAAACATGCTCTCCCACTTTAAAATATTTGAAAAAATTATTCTTGTCTGCATAAATTTTCTACCTGTCCTGGGCAGCCTTCAAATTCTGCCTAATCTTCACCATTTTCTCTTCCATTTCCCTTAACAAATATGGCCCAATGATAGCTCTGTCTACTGGGTTGTCCCAACTCACTGGTGTGTTACAATTTATGCCATACAAAGCTTCAAAAACACTCATTTTTAACGAGTCTTGATACCCATTATTGTAAGCAAACTCCACTAAGTTGATATAGTCTTCTCATTTTGATGGTTGGCCTATCACATGCATCATAGCATGCCTTCAATTATCCTATCGGTCCTATTTGTTTTCCCATCTGACTCTCGGTGATATGTTGTACTAAGATTCAGATTTGTCCCAAATCCCTTGAACAAACCTTGCCAAAATTTGGATGTAAAATTGGAATCTCTATCTGAAACTATTGTCTTGGGTACTCCATGTATCATGGCAACTTCCTTCATGTAAATGTCTGCAATGTTTGTTTCCTTGTGTGTTGTCTTTACAAGAATAAAATGCACAACCTTAGTCAATTTTTCCACCACCACCACCATGATGGAATCATGTTGTTCACTATTCTGGGTAGCTTTGTAATAAAATCTACCATGACTACTTCTCACTTCCATTCTGGAATGGGTAATGGTTGTAAAAACCTCGCTAGTTGCTTGGTCTATGTCTTTACCTTCTAGCACTCTAGACACCGGGCTATGTAGTTAGCCACCTCTTTCTTCATTCCTGGCCAAAAGTATTGGCTCCTTACAACTATAATGGATTTCTGGTATCCTGGGTACCCAACATATGGCACATTGTGCATTTCTCTTAGCACTATATTTTTCATCTCAATTGAATTTGAAACATACACCTTGCCTTTGTACAAGAGGATTCCATCCTCTTTTAATTCATAATTTTTAAATTTTTGCTATAAATTACCTTGGTGTAAGTTTTCCTTTATTTGTAAATAATGATGATCTGAATTTGTTGCTTAAATAATTTCATCTTTTAAATCTGTCATGTAAATGTTGATGGCTGAAACATGCACTTCATGAGCTCTTCTGTTGAGTGCATCGGCCACCTAGTTTTCTTTTCCTTTGATATGTTTAATTTAAAGTCATACTCACTAAGAAATTCCAACCATCTCGTTTGCATGACATTTAATGTTGACTCTCCAAAAAAATGTTTCAGACCACAGTGGTCTATCCTTAACTCAAATCTTATTCCCATGAGGTAATGCCTCCACATGTTTAATGCATGTACAATGGTTGCCAACTCTATATCATTGTGTAGCATAATTTCTCTCATGCTCTTTTAATTTACGAGACTCATAGCATAGCACATGATCTTTTTGATTGAGGACTCCACCGAGCCCTTCCTTGCATGCATCTGTGCACATTACAAAGTCTTCATCTAGATCTGCAATTTTTAATATGGGTTTGTTGAGCACTCAACACACCCTAAAAATCCTATGTCAAATTTTACTTTTTGGGTACCCCCTGATTTTTGCACTGTCTAATTCGACCTCATTATGAAGAAGGTTGCCTTTGCTTATCATTTTGTTTTCCATTTAAGTCTTTCGAAGTTTTCTCGAGCATGCAAAAACCATTAAATTAAAAGATTAATATCTAAATTAGAGAATTTACAGTCAAAAGTTTCCCCAATGCGCTTAAGGAATTCGACGTCGGAAAGGATTAAGTGTGAAAGAAAACGCTAGAGAGAACCAAAGTTGTCGAGTCCCAATATTCGTCAGCGTCGGCAGACAGGAGATTTATTTCTCAACAATCATCATCGAGAATATCGTCGATGATCGGGCATTGACGAACGACTAAAAGAGTAAGTGCTCGTGAAGAATGAAATGATATCACCGATTTCCGACTTCCGAAACGTTTTTGGCATCGGGGTTTTTCAAGTATGATAACCCACAAAGGAACTACATGATGGAACTATCTCCGATAGCCGATCCTCAATAACTTCCAACATCGATGAGTTTTTAGAAGGATAGCCCATGGAGAATGTGATAAGTCAACCCCCGATCGCCGACCCCAATACCTTTCGGCCTCGACAATCCCGGGTTTATTTTAATGCACATCTTCTGTTGAAAGACACGACTCTGACTAAGATATACAATCAAACCACTTGTCCTCTTTTTCCATCCATCGTTTCCCGAGTGATCAGACATATGATCTAGTTTTCCCTAGAGTCATTACTAGCTCCTAAGACCCACGTCGCACCCCGAACCAGTTTTACCACGTCAACATCGTACGACAAAATTTGTCGGGGTCAGAAGTTTTCTTAGGAGGATACCAACGGGAACATACATAAGGATATCGTCGATTCTCGATCTACCCACTAAGAAAACAACGCGATGGGACGTTTTATCTCTAAGATACACTAGATACGACGCATTTAAAGGCTTAATTAATTCTAGAATCTCACATTAGTTGCTAATTCATGCGGGAATCAAAAGGATCGTTTGAACATGCTGATACAGTGCATCTCCCTCCATGCCTCATCCGTCAACTCACGTTTAATTGATTTGCAGAGATTCGGTGGTAGAATGTTTTGAATTTCACCCATTACTCGTATTAACTGGTAGGATCTCTCCTGTTATATTCTTTTGAGTCATTGTAAACAAGGCTATTATGTGCGCGAAGGAGTTCGGAGCATCCAGAGGAGCGAGACGAACAGTTTGAGAGATTGCAGGAATCACTTAAGTATCAAACAACTAGGTTAGCAATCTTTATAGGTATGTACCGATCTGAATTCTTCACGTTTACACTTTATACCTACGTTTTTTGCCGGCGGTTCTATATGCGGTCTCTAAACGATTTTAATTTCAATTGCAGGAAAGATGCCTCCGAGTGTTGAGCAAGAATGAATTGGGGGCCTCGTCGGGAGATTCAAGAAAATAAGTCAAGTTCGAAAGAAGATGAGTCAAAAATTAGCAAAAGCAGTAAGGACATCGGACTCCCCGAGTTCGACACCCCCGACAACTTCGTCGACTTGTGCGACATGGTTGAGTCGCACACCAAGCAAGATTCATTATGGGCCAAAGAGCTATCGAATGTGACCGACACATTTCCAGGACAAACGATTTATGGAACATCCGATTAGAGCGTGGATTGTGCTATAACAGTTAAACACCAGTCTGGTGAAGTAACGTGTGCATGCAGTGGAGGTCAGAAGAATTTACGCGGCTCCAATGGAACAACATAGATTTCCATGGGCCCAAACTTGTGAGGAGTTGTTTATCAGTTGGTCAGAGTATGAGAAAAGTCACCCTTTCGAAGGGATATCTTGAGACAATTGTTAAAGAAACTGTTAGAAGAGGACGCCACATGGTGAATTTTGTTTTGTTTAACTACACTTAGCTGTTATTTTTAGTTGAATATTATGTTATAAATAAGAACATCGACAAATTAGTTAAGGGTCGATGGTTGTTGCAAGAACTCGTTCTTTCTGGTTGTTAAGAATTATTTTGAAGCTGCCTTTAATTGAGAAGTCCTTCTGGACCAGAGACAAATGATTTTCATCAAATGCATGTGATTGGATGTGGAGAAGAACTATTTCCTATCTCATTTCATGAATGATGTTGTAGTGAGTAAGAGCTATTTAATCTATTGTCAAGTTATCCGGTGCAATATTTTGTTGTTCTTTACTTTAATGATGAATATGAATCGTGGTGTTATTATGTGATGGATGATTAAGTAGGTGAATTATTTTTCTTGCCATTGTCTTATCGCATATGTGTTTTCTTTCTAGTAATTAGTTTCTCAGGCAGTAATTGGATGCTCACATGGTTAATGTATTAGTACTAGGCCTGTGGTATAAAATTGTCGTCTGCATGCTTGAACAACGGGTTATCCCAAGTTCAACCTCTTCCCCAGTAGTTAGAAATTAGTCGTGTTTTGTTGTCAAGTTGGTTATACCAGCTTACATATCATATCGGTCCCACCCAAAAGAAAATACAAAAAAGATAGTCCGAACTGAAGGAAGATCTTTCACAAGAAATTGGCCGCATCGCAAGATCTGGAGAACCATTCCACTATTAAATGTTGCAGAGTCTAATTGGGCCTCGGTGGTGGGTTTGGTTCCTACTTTTGAATCAAGGGATTTAGGACCCATCAACAGGGTGCAATGGTCAAAACATTTTTCAACTGCTGGAAACTCTCTTCATATTTTGGAGTCCATTCAAACTTCACCCCCTTCTTTTGCAAGGAAGTGATTGGGCTTGCAATCTTTGAAAACCCCTTTATGAATCTTTGGTAATAACTAGCAAGACCCATAAATGATTTGACCTCTGTCACATTTCTTGGCACTGGCCATCTTCTAATGGCCTCTATCTTCTCGGGATCAACTATTACCACATATGTTGAAATAATATGCCCCAAATAATGAATATTTTTTTTATGAAAGATGCACTTACTTAAATTGGCATACAATTTATGCTCCCTTAAAACCTTTAGCACCATTATTAAATTCTTCTCATGCTCCTCCTTAGACTTAGATTAGATGAGAATATCATCTAAGAAAACAATTACAAACTTGTCCATGTAATCCCTGAACAGTCCATTCATCAGACACATAAAAACGACTAAGGTATTTGATAGTCCAAATGACACCACCGTGAATTCGTAATGCCCATAACTTGTTCTAAATGTTGTCTTGGTGATATATTCTTCCCTTATCCTCACTTGATGATAGCTCAATATCAATTAAATCTTGGAAAATACTCTTTCACCTTTCAATTGGTCAAACAAATCATCAATCCTCTGCAAAAGATATTTGTTCTCGATGGTGACCTTATTCAGTGGTATGAAATCAATACATAGCTCTAAGGTCCCGTCCTTTTTCTTTACAAAAAGAATTGGGGCTCCCCAAGGTGAGACACTTTGGCATATATACCCCTTCAAAAGTTCTTCTAGCTGCATCTACAACTCTTTCAATCCCGGTATGCCCATTCTGTAGGGTTTCTTGGACACTAGGGCAATTCTTGACACCAAATCAATGGAGAAATCAATGTCCCTCTTTGGTGGAAATCCCGGGATTTCCTCAAAAACATCTTCAAAATCTCTCAAGACTGGATGGTCTTCAATACTTACCACTTTATCTCTATTTTACTCTTCCACGTGGGCTGCAAAAATTTGACATCCCTTCCTGAAACTCTTTTTCAGCTGCATGGCTGAAATTTCTCTAATAGTTACAACTCTTGGAATGCCTCGAATCTTGCCTTTCTACCCTTTTTCATCAAGACAAGGTATTGTCTTATTGTAAAAATCTAGGACAACATGGTGTTTTTCCAACCAATCCATACCAATTAGACAGTCATATGAACCCAAATGTATAATGTTCACATCTACCTTGGTGCTGAGTCCATTCATGTCTATTGGGAAATATTTAACCAACTCATTGATCTTTCTCTTAACCCCGCGACTAATTGAACCAGCCAATATTTCTTATGTTTACTCCTTTGCAAGTGAAATATTTCAATAATATTAGAGTTTATGCAATTATGGCTAGCTCCAGAATCAATTAAAATTGCTATAGGATGATTATTGATCTTACTTTCCACTTCAATCATGGGGGATTGATATTGTGATTTGTTTTTGTCCAAGGATGCATAAATCCTTGGCATGCTTCCAGCCATGTCTTCCATTGTTTCGTCCTTCTTAATATTGTGGATATTCCTCATTCTTTCTCCCTTGTGAGGGCAGTCCCTATATAAGTGATTTCCCTGACAACCCCAACATTGTACAGGTTGTTCCCTTAGACTTTTTCCAAAAGAATATGTTGTCTTGTGCTCATTTTGGGTTGAACATCCTTGTTGATTTTATTGGGAGTTGTTCTTCAAAAAGGGTGGCTTAAAACCTTTTTGCCTTTGATCCCCCTTTCCTTTAATCTTGTCATTCCAAGTCTTTTGGAAGATTGGCCTCCCTCTGATCTACTCATAGAGATGTTTTTCTCTCCTTATGGCTTCCTTCAAAGTCTTGGGGTTATCATATTGTATCTTATCACTATATAAAGAGGGTAACCCACTAAGAAACCTTTGGATTTAGACTTTTTCATCTTTTGTGAAGTCCACATACTTTAGCAATTCAAAGAATATCTTCTCATACTCATCCATTATCATGCTTCCAAGGTTGAGTTCAAAGAACTCTTTCATCTTCATTTCATAGTAGTGCTCAAATAAATATTTCTCTTAGAAATATCCTTTGAACTACCTCCATGATATCCTCTTATCATCAAGATGCTTAACTTGGTTAAGTTGATCCCACCACATGGTCGCCTTCCCTTGCAAGTGGTAGGTTGCAATTCTTGTTTCTACCCTTAAGGGGTAATCATGCAGATGGAAATATTTCTTCATTTCCAACAACTGTACCTTAGCCTCTTCTCCCTTCCTATGATCACCATTGAAAGTAGATGGATTTATTTTTCTAAGTTCACCTTGCCAGATGTCTCCCTCAAGCCTTCTCTTCTGTCTCCTAAAAAGGGACACACTTGGGATGCTCCCTTTCCCTGAACTGACATGAGATCTCTAAGTGGATTTCTCTAGGGAATGATGGCACCTACTCATGTTCCTTTATTTCCTATCATTCCCAAGCCCATCCCTTATGCTATGAGATTTGGATGATATCACTTATTTAGCTCTAGTTGATTTCTTGGTGTCAGAGTCTTTATTAAATTGCCTATATCTCTACACATATCTATGTAGGCTTCTCATAGTTACATGCCCTTTCCTGTCCCTTCTTCCATTAGAATCTGTCTCAACATTTCCCATGCTAACATGCAGGACTTTGAATTCCTCCTCATGATTGTAAGACCCTTGGGAATATTCCATTGTTATGGTTCTCATATAGGAACCAAACTACTTTTCTAAACCTCTAATTCTGCAGAAAATGTACATGAAAATAAACTTATGTTAGACAAAAATATATACACACACAATTTTGGAAAAGAATGCATACATTTTTCTACCTTTTTAATGCCACGAGTCATCTTCTTTTGAGTTGAGTGAAAAATTTCCTACTCAAATTAATTTTCTAGGTTAACATATGGATTCTCCTCCTCAATACCTTTCCATTGACTATTCATTTTCCCAATTCTAAGTTCCGAGCAAATAGTTATGGTCTTCAAAAGTTTTGACCATTTTCACTTTTCAAACTACATGCTACAGGTGTCCTCTTTCTCTCCTAACACATTTTCAGGTACCCATAACCCAAATATGGCCCCAATGGCCTACTTCTACAGTCCATGAGCTTTCCATAGACGACTCTTGTGCCCCAAACATACTTCATAACAAGGAGTTATTCCCTATGGAAGAAATCTGATACTGAATTTTACCCTTGACTGTTTAGGCTGTAAATTCTTCATACAAGCTCTATTTTGTGCTCAAAATAGCTCAGTGGAAATCTCTCCTCGAGCTCTTTCATTTTAGAAGCATGAATTGTGTGTACTATAAGCGCATAGTTTTGTGAAATTTGATTTTCTAAAAATGTTGTTTAGGCCCTCAAAAATGCCCTACAAGATGAAGACCTTCAAAAACTAGAATTTTCATGGAAAATTCACTAATTTACTATTGTAACAATATTTAGTATTTAGATCCAAACCGTTGATCTGAGTTTCAAGAATAATCCCAATCGTTGATCCACTTAGCCTTGCCAATTCATGGTTGGACCTTTGCAAGCCTGTGAGAAACTCTTCCTCGGACTCCTCCCAGTGGAAGGTCCAAGTTGTTGGGTATACAGACTCCCCTGAAATATGCAGTCTGAAACACTATTGAAATCTTCTCGTCGAAAAAACCCCCATCGAAAAATAGGGTTTTCCTTGCTTGATGAACTTTTCAAACTCTGAACTCTCATAACCTATCGAACTTGCTCTATCAGAATCACCCATTGGAAACCTTCTCCCCAAATGAACCTTTCAACAACCTTATTCTGAAGACCATAGAGAACCATCATTTCCAAAGCCATTGGAAAGACTGCTTTCCAAAACCATCGAAAACCAACCTTTCGAAGACCTGCACCTCACTGCTTCGTGACACTCTTTGATTTTCCAACCCTTGCTGACATGTCCTCTGACATGGCACGCTGATGTGGAAACTGAATTGATATTCTCTTCCACCCTCGACCCTTCCAAGACAACATGCTCGTCCAATAGATCAAACGATCAATATTCATCCCGACCAACGACCACGATCATCTTGGGTTCCCATGTTGCACACCTATTACCTCAATCAGACAGACTTCATCGGAAAGTGAAGCTACCCTCGAGCTTCCCAAACTTTCCAAAGCCACCTTTCCGAAAAATCTAAAGGATTAGATTACTCACGTTCAATGATCTAGATATTCTCGGAAAGCCTTAACTTCTCGACATTTAACTCAATTAGGTTGAATTCATCGGAAACTCTTCACCACTACTAGAGTTTTTAAAACAATCCTCGCAGATCCAATGACTGGGAAAGAATCTGATTGATCTAACAACTCTCGTTTATTTTGGTTTCTACCATTGCAATCCTCCCTTCAAACACAAACTCATGCTCGACTCCAAGGTTTTTCCAAAATCCTCTTCCTGAAGGCCTATCAAGAACACCCTATTTGAACCCTCTCGATTGAATCTCAACCATTAATTCTCCAGGTTGAATTAATCTGGGTTGTTGGTTACCAAACTTTATGACCGCTGTGAAATTCACAAGATTTTTCCCCTCCAAGACAAAATAAACTTTGCAACGTACAACTTGACGCTATTAATTTCCTTCTTCGACTACTCTGAAGCACTTAAACTCGAAATCTGGTCATAATTTGGGGATTTCACTCAGGTTCACCATTTTTCCCCAAATTCATCACAGGACAAAATCTGCAACCACAAATCTGCTTAATTCTTGTTTCCTCCTGGCCCATACAAGCTCAGTTTTGAACCTTGAGCTTTGATACCAACCTGTAACATCCCCCAGCTTAACCGAGAAACATTACTTGCAGAATAATACACATCAAAACATAATTTTCTTCTACTAATTAATTCTTATAATTTACCAGCTACAATTTATACATATATTTAACTAGATTCTAATACCCATAATGAAATGCATCTACGACATTTTAAATGAACATGAATTTATCTACTAAACTCGTTCACAACAACAAATAAACCATTCACATACACATAGTTAATCACAACAATTAAACCCATGGAATAACTCATAAAATAGATAAATGTTTATCTTTTAAAATACTTATGCAACCACCCAACCATAGACTTGTTGTTCCAGATCTCAACAACAAGTCACCCCTGAGCTGGGGCTAGGAATCCATAAAAAAAGGGTGCCTCTCACAGTCCCTCACAACTCAATATCACACAACCCACTAGTTCTCTCCTACAACTATCCCAAATTTCCTCCATCTCTCTACCTCTTGACCTTCCCAACCCAAGGAATGTACCCCTTCACTGCTCTCAGTCTATTAGGCATCTGATTCATTTATCATGCTCTCTTTGGCACAAGTAACCAAGAATCTCTCTGTTGGAAACTCAAGGGAACTCACTTCTAGGAAAAACTACCAGCAACCAACAACAAACACTTGTTGTTACAATGCAACCCACTTAGAAGTTTACTCTTCAGGCCTGACAACCGGACTTTTCAATTTCCAGCTCCAATATGCTCCAAAACTGCCCCAGCATGCTCCAAAATTTTCCCAACCTTTTTTCTTCAATTCCAATTCTCTTCTCCCCTATTCTCTGCTTGTTGTTCATGTAAAAATGAATGTGAAAAACTACTTGTTACTACCCGTACAAATTTCCTCTCTTTTCCCAAGACAGTTGACTGCTCACTCTTCTCAAAGTTGATTGTACTTTAACCCCATGCCCTCCAATAACTATGGGATGTGACTCTCACACCCACCCTATGACATATATTCAATGATTGGGATCTCATACACTCAACCGGAAAGCATAAGGTTTCCCCTAATGATAATAAAACTTAGAAATAAGGGTTTGAATTAATACCCATAATTAATTCCCCCCTTGGACCCCTCTTAGGCACTCCCTAGGCATTCCTCCTTTCTTGTGGATTAATCATCCCCCATCTCTTTCAATATTCCCAGCAGCTGGTCTCACATTATATTTATTAAATTCAAAAAATAAATTCTGCATATTACATTGTTCGGACATAACCACATTCATATCTACATTATGCATTAATTAAACTAGGGATTATAGTGGGGATGTTACACTCCCATTCTCTACCTTATTTACATTCTATCATGTTGAAATATCCACAAATGAGCCATGGGATGTTAGAAAAAATATTAATTATCCAATTCCTTAAGGTTGCATGTTTCCCTAAATCATTAAAGACATAAATGTTGCTTAGGCCTAAGAGATGATCAATGAGATTGATCAAAACTAAGACTATTCTTTGTGAGGTTTTACTACCCTAGTCAATAGTAGCACCAACCTAGTGAAAATATGCTAGCACAACAACAACCCCTTTTCCTCAAGCATGATTAGAATAAATATGTCAAGCTCCAAACAAAATAATGAGCATAGTTGTACACAACATAAAGCCGATATTTTTTCTTCTTTTAAGTAAATAATATATGTCCCACCAACCAAAGTCAAAATTTGGTAGATAATATGTCTTCTTATAAGTCTAGTTAATCCATCAACATTTTATGAGGTAGATTTCTCTAAAAACCACTTACATCATGCATCTTTGTCACATTATCTTTGAGGTCCCACGAAGCGCCAAATGGACATTTTGCATAAGGAAATGATCTAAGTATCCCACCTGCAAGGGTAATATAATGTGGCCATTTGGTAGGCCATCATCATTAATCATAATTTTCTTAGCCTATGCATGCATGAGAAACAATGGAGAGTGGGATATAGGATTACCACTACCATGTTGGTCTTGGCTAGAAGAAGTCTTATTGTTTATTGTAGTCATCATCCTTTTAGGTATATTTGCAACTAGAATTTTAAAGGATGGGGATTTTGGGGTTTGATTTTTTGTTTCTCCAAAAATTTTGTTCTTCCTTGACACCTAATTCCAACCATATTCATCCACATTTGTTGCTTGGGTATATTTAGTAGGTGAGGTTTTGCGTGATCTGGGTCAATGAAGAATCAACTTGTGACATGAGTGAACTTTCATAGATATTGTGATTCAAGCTTTAACACCAAAATAAGTTGGTAGGTAGATTGATGTAGTGGACCAACTATTCAATAAACTTGTCTCCTACCCAAATAATCACGAAATCCTTAAGGCCCTTCAAAAAATTCACCTTAATGTAAACTCAATGATAGGGCATGAGGTTAAACAACAATTCAAGTTCATGACAAATGAAATACCCTAATGGGGAAAATACACTCTAGGGATGGCTATAACTACATTAGGAGGCTATGGTGTTTGATAGTAACTCAACAATCAAATTTTCTTTGCTAGGGTTTTGATGTTGGTTATGTATAGGATACTTTGATCCACACAACACCCACCACTGCTAGCACTGTGTTTGGAAGATCTGCACTTCGTTGAGCTTATCCCAATGGTTGGTGAGGAGGGGACGAAAGCCCCCTCTTATAGAAATGTGGAAGCGAACAACCCAATATGATATCTAAGCTCACAACCACCTTTTGAACCACTACCCCACCTTTGAGATCAAATCCTTCAAAAAGAGATGCAGTTGGAACGAGAAACAGAGTTAGAAGCTAAATCCTCCCATCCAAAAGTGACTCAAGTCTAGAAACTAGGTAAGTGCATCCCCCAAGCAGCTATGGCACCAAGGTATGTGGTAATATATACCATGGTAGGAGAACATTCATAATTTATGAAATATCACGCTTAGTTAGGAAAATTTCTCGGCCTCTAGCCATCTGAATGCGATCTGATCAAATGGATTAATACCTGGTGGAAAACCAAAGGCCATTATGAGCTTCACTTGGGATCCAATATTTTCTTCACTATTATACTTGACAACCATGAGGACAAGGATCAAATCTTTGAAAATGGACCCTATTTTTTCAACTCTGCTAGCATGTACCTCATATTTTGGACAGATTACTTTAGCCCAGAAAAAGAAGATTTATCCTATGCTCATGTCTGGATCATGCTATATTCACTGCCCCAAGAGTTCTGGCTTGAGGAAATCCTTGCAAGAATTGGAGATACCTTAGGTGCTTATGTCAAATCCTCTGAAGCAACTCATCATAGAAGATACACTTCCTACGCCCAAATATGTGTTTACATGAACATAACCAAGCCCTTTCCTAGTTCACTCATCCTAGAATATAAAGATGAAGAATGGGTATAGCCCATTGACTATGAACATATCCCCTTAAGATGAAGGAAATTCCATGAGCATGGCCATGTATTCAGATACTTCCCCAAAAATTCCAAACCCAACAACAATGAAGGATCAAATGAGAAACCCAAAGATGGTTTCACATAGGTACAGGGAAAAAGGAGAAACCCTGCAAAAAAAAACCCCTCGAGCACCAACTGAAATCCATCCACAAGTAACTCCTATGTTTCTCTTAGCCAACTCCTAGATACTTAGGTAGTAGAATACCCCCATCAATATGTAGACAAAAGAACAAAGGAAAAACCAAAGAAATTATGGAACCTATGTTGGAGCAAATCATATCTCCATCAAACACGGTACTCCATGTTGAAAATCAATATTCAGAAGACGAGGGTGACACAGAAATGTAGTTGGATGACAATAATATTGATAAAATAGATTTGGAGAAACTCGAAGACGTGTATCAATAACAGGACCTTCAATCCATCCCCCTACAACAATTCCACAACGTACACAAAGTATACTTAAATTGAACAGCAAGAGAAACGTCTAGATCTGGTGAGAATATTGGCCTCCACTTAGATCCACAAAAGGAAATTTGCAGAAATCCAAAAGAAGGGAAAATATGCGGTAGGAAATCGACACAAAATCTCATTCAGGAGATTGGCAGTTTCATGATCAATTCTAGGCAAATTCAAAAGCTCACAGAGGGATTCTTCAACTCACTCACTTCTCTTTCCCCATGAAGATTATATCTTGGACTACCAGAGGTCTAAATGGAATACCTAAGAGGAGAGTTCTTCGAAACAATGTTATGTCAAAAAATATAGATATTTTTCTCTTACAGGAAACAAAAAATGCCAGTGGAAATGCAGAGAATGCCCTTTCAAGTTGTTGGTGCCAATGTAGATACATCTTTAATGTTTCTATAGGGATTGCAGGGGGTATGGTGATCCTATGGAATCCCACAACAGTAATAATGGACAACTTCTACTCCAATTGATGGACCATCATTGCACATTATCAAGCTATAGGATCCAATAAAGAAGGGGCAATCAAAAATCTTTATGGCCCAAATTCCCTCAGGAGAAGGCTGGATTTTTATCCAATCTCTCTAATTTGGGGGATATCGTTGGACACAGGATATTGATCATTGGGGGGTTTCAAAATTATATTATCCTTGGAGGAAAAGAGGGGAGGTATCAAAAGGATGGACAAAGATGTCGAAGAAATGAAGAAAACAATAGATGACCTTTGCTTGATTGACTTAAACCCCAACAATGACATATTCAATTGGTCAAATCATCGCTTAGGCTCCCACCAAGTAGTATGTTGACTAGATCACTACCTGATATCTCAATCCCCGATGGTAGAAGTTCCTCTCATGGATGTGAGGTTTCTTCCATGCTCAGGCTTGAATCATTGGCCAATACAACATAGGATCTACATAACAAGCTCCCCTTAGCGAATTCCTTTTCTATTAAAAATGTTTTGGCTCTCCAATCCATGTTTTTAGTAAAATTCCCCAACTTGGTGGGCAAACGAGGCAGTGCCCAATGGGTCACTAATGTAAAAATTCTAGGAGAAGCTACAAAAATTCAAATAGTGCCTTCGAGGATGGAATAAAGAGGTCTTTGGGAGCATCTTTCAGGGACAACAATCTCTTGAGTGGCATCTAGAAGAAATCCAAATCGAGTTTATAACCCAGGGCAACAATGACTCTCTTCTCGAGGAAGAACAACATCTGAAAAAGCAGTTGGAGGAAAGGAATCGACAAGAAGAAATCCTTTGGAGACAAAAATCCTGAATACAATGGTTAAAAGAGGGGGGAAATAATACCAAATTATTTCATTGATCCATGATACAAAGTGTTAATATTATGGTAGATGCGGGAGGTATTTACCCCCACTTGTGAACCTAACGAGAATAGAAGACTCCGGGAAGCAAGAGAAACCCTACTGAGTTGGCTAATAACCCTAGAAGCCTTGTCGGCTCAAGAAGATAATTTATATTAGGCTATTAGCCTCCAAGAGAAGAAGTCAGCCAGAAATTATAATAATATACTGAACAGACACTTACCCAGAAGGAGAAGTCGGCCCTAGAAAAACTGGCAGAACCACTAAATATAGGGCACCAGTTCTCATTTGTCACATCTCAGAATTGCAGTTTCCCAGTTGGTGCGCACTATAGTTTCAATCTGGTGCACAGGTTTGGAGGAGAGTTGCAGGTGCAACTGCAGAAACAACTAGTTTCAGTTTTGGCTTGAATATCTCTTGGTTAGGGTTTGGACTATCTGATCAGCTTTTTGTGATGCGCTATCCTTGGGGATTGATGTGCTACTCTTTGTTTGGCTATCTAGCCTAGGGTTTCCTTCCGGAGGAATTCTCAGTCAAGGTTAAGGTGCTCGGAGGGAGGCTTCGACCTATGGTTGGGTGATGAAGGTATCATCAATGGTAAAACAAGCACACCATCTTCTATATTCTAACAGGTTATGGGCCCACACCCCTTCAGTCAGCCTAAAACGCTGGAAGGAAACATAGTTTCTAGACATTGAGCTCATTGAGGAACTGTCGCTAGGGTTACTAGCAGGAGCAGTTTCCAGAAGCACTACAACTAGGGTTATTAGCAGAATCAGTTGTGGAAACCCTAAACCTCTTGTCGAGGCACCTTAAGTGACGATATTGACCTAATCTCTGGATATATCACTGTGCCCTAGCCGGCGCATCTCCTGGTACTCTCAGAAGGCCAATACGTGAAGTTTGAATTTCTGGTCAAATCTAGGGTTTGACCAAGTCAAGCAAGCCATGATGAACTCTATGAAGTCTGAGAACAAGCTAGATGGAGCCTCTAACTTCAGAGCATGGAAGACAAGGATTGACCTCATCCTTGCTAA
>ML807762.1:0-57862 GCA_009831015.1 Picea engelmannii | reverse complement strand
GAATTTTCACGATGTTTTGTTTTAGGTAGGTCAATTGTCGAATGCATTTTTGTTTTTTTCCATAGTACTTCTGCGCTTTTGAATATTGTGTTTAGCAAGGCAGTGGTTGGCCTCAATTCATGCGGTATGACGAAATTTGTTCCTGACTCATCGCTCACATACAACACAAGAAGCGCTAGGGGACCTGTGGTTGTTTTAAGGGGTTCTCTATCTAACTTGCACAGATGAACAAACTTGGAAAAGTGATGAAGTGTCTGCCTGGTGGTCTCGTAAAACCTTAAGAGAAAGATGGTAAGCTAGAAAGGACTACATGTACCTCAGAGACAGAGCTAACAAAATTTCACCTTAACCATCTCATTTTGCAAATAACAGACGTCCTCCTCTCCCACTCGCTCAGGGAATTATTTCGAAATAAAATCAACTATATCAAATGAGTGCATAGTAGGAGAGGGTATGCAGATAACTTCGTCGAGGCTATGGACACTCACTGGCAATGGAGCAAGGTCTGTGACGTTGAGGCGTTTTGCCAGGGCTATGGACGCTCGCTGGCAGTGGAGCAACATTGTAGCAAGTGAATAAGGGTAACTAAAGGGCCTAGTGCTAGTGACTGCTTTACTATACTCTTGTCAAAGGGGGCATGAGTCAAGGTTACAGGAAACGAAGGTGGAATAAAGGTTGAAAACCCCACGGGCAGGCCCAAATGCACCAACTAGGGAATTTCAAATGCAAGGATAAAAGAGGCTCTAATAAAAACCAATTAAGTTCTTAATCAAATTTTGCATCACCTGAGCCCGAGGTAGGAACAAAGATTTTTCTTTCACCTAGTAAGTCGCCATTTGTTGAGCACTCAACACACCCTAAAAATCTTCTGTCAATTTTTTTCTTTTTGGGTACCACTTGATCTTTTGCACTGTCTCATTCGACTTCATTTTGAGAAATGTTTTGTCTTTGATTATTCTCATGACTCTCATCACCTATTAAGGCTTGTTTGAACTTATGACACCCCATGACTTAAAAGGATTTAACACTTGAATAAATAATTGAAAGCCAAAACACTTCACCCGACGTGCTCAGATTTGGCATCGGAAGGAATTCAAAGAAGGAAAAGAACCACTCGGGAAACCTCAGTCGTCGAGCGTCGATCTCCATCAATGTCAGCAAAAGGAAGTTTTTGTTTTGTGTCAAGTATTGCATAAGGATATTTCCGATAGCCGATTCCCCTTCGGCATCGGTAAAAAATGAGGGGGATAGACGTTTACGAGGAGAGAAAAGATATCATCGATAGCCAATGCCCGACGTGCTTATCAGAATTAGGGAAAACCTAAAAGGATCGCAACAAACATTCTGATCGCACTAAAGGTTATTCCTGATCACCGATCCCCGATGCGTTTTCGACATCAGGACTTTTTCGAGGAAGGAAATTTCGTCGACCCTGGATACCTTTTCGACATCGCCAAGCTAAGGTTTGTTTTAGAACGAATAACTTAAGGAAGGTCTAGACTCCGATTAATACACGCTAATTAAGTCATTGATCTTCAACGCTATGTGTCTTTACCTGGTAGGAGGATCGTACGGTCTAGTTTTATCCTGAGTCATTCTTGGTTCCCTAGGTCTGAGTCACACCTCTGAGTCAACTTTACCATGACAACATTATACGATGAAATTGATCAACGTCGAAGATTTTTTTGCAGAAAAACATCAACGGAAACGTTCATAGCACATCCCCAATCCCCGATCCACCCACTGAGAGAGTGACATGATGGGACATTTCAACATTAGATACGATCAGATTTTGAGCATTTAAGGAGCTAATTAATACCAAATCCCACATTAGTTGCTACCTCGTGCACCAATCAAAACAACCGTTTAAAATCATCAATAGACCAAATCACCACTCGCACCTCCGTTGTCAACCCACGATGAATTTAATTTATAGAGATTCGGTGGCAGATTTGTTAAATTTTCACTCATAACCTGAATTGAATGGTTGATGCAACATGGTAAGTTCTTCCCTATTAAAATTCTCTTGAGCTGTTGTAAACGAAATCATTCTGCACGTGAGGAAATTCTAGAGCATCTGAAGGAGTAAGATGAGTAATTTGAAGGCTACAGAGATCCCGTGAGTATCAAAATAACCAGGTTTTAGAAAGCTTCACGGGTATGTATCCAAGTTTGTAAATTTTACATGGCTATGATTTATATGTTTTATCCGGTTTTGTTTTTTTACACAGACTCTGAAATTTATTTTAAGGTTGCAGGGACAATGCCGCCAAGAAAGCCAACCACTAGACGATCGTCGAGGGCATCGAAGCTAAAAGAACCAGAGGTAGGCAAAGGCTCTTCGCCAGGGATCGCAAAACAATTTGAATATGCCCCGAGGCCAGAACTTGTCATTAAGACAACAACGAAGAAGGTTTTCATCCATCCTCCAGCCTTTGGCGATACAGAGGAAAGAACAGGGTCCAAGCTAGCACTCCCACATTGAGGAGAACTCTTTAACAAGTTCATCGTGGAGGAGTACCCAGAATATGTCCCACACAGTGATCCGAATGTAAGGGCGCTTGATGACCAGGTGTTCCCCAACATTTGATGGTCATATATACACATGGTGGCGAGAAAAACCCTTGTTTTCCCCTGCATAGAGGTCCTGAAATGGCTCATCGACCACACAGAAACGCATAAATGTTTAATCAACGATGACAATGGTGGATGTGTTGGGATGTTCCTACCGGTAGAAGGTCAGAAATACTACAAGCTTAGAGACATTGAGGAGCGGCTAAACACAGAGTTAGTGGTGAAGTTCTACAAACGCCATGACACCAGCCAAGTGATGGCCTCATGGTGGAGGGAGGATAATAAGTACACCAACCGGAGCACTGGCTGGTACAGGATGGCCAACTTAAGGGAGCCATACATCTATTTGATGGCTCTCATCTGCTGATTATATGGAGAGAAGGACTACTCCAAATTTTCAGAGGTGTGGATACCCTTGGCTTACACAGTGGCGATCTCCGAGAGCGGTTTCAAATGGGGAGCAATAATTTCTAAACAATTGAGCATCTGTGTGCAACAGGCCCAGGTGCCAAAGGAAGGAGAGACACGAGCTTTATACATGGCTTCATACTTTCTCTATGTCATGTGCACCAGAAAAATCTTCACTGGCATGAATCTGAGTTGGCATGTTGTAGAGTTGTCGGTCCATGTCTACTTCAGTGTGCCATGGGAAAACATGTATAAGAAGTCTTACTCCCTCATATGCGATGAATTCATTGCGCGAATTTATTTTATTCTTTTTAAGAAGGAATGCCCAAGACTATCTGTTGCGGCCAATAAAATGATACCCAAGGTAGGCCATTGGTACTTGGACGAGCGCGACACCTACATAAAGGTGTTTGAGACCACCAGAGCACCACATCACCTACCAGCTCATGCCCTAGATTGACTTGTGGCAAGAGAAATATGTTATCAAACCATCTTGCAGGGCTACAATGCCACCCTGGTCAAAGACAAGAAATGGGCCTTCATACCCTATGGTTTCCATGTAGGGTTTTACTTGGTTAAGGACACCGCTCAAGCCAAACAGGAAGGGCTGAGCCAAATTGAGTTCATATTCCCAACGTGCCGATTCTGCAAGCATGATCCAAAGTGCCTAGTCTTGAAACATGCTTCACAAGTGTCATCCTACTGGTCGTACGCTCACGAAAAGTTTGAAGACGAAGTATTCATAGAAAATGCCCAGGACTGGGACGAGGTGGTACAAAGGATGGCCGACCCAAAAATGACCAAGTTCAGGGCCATGAGCCTGGATGAACATGCGACGAAAATAGATCAGTTGGCTCAAGAGGCCCTCAGATTCAGGGAATAAATCAGAGCGACAGAGGCAACAAAGGTTTCCCTAGTGGCTCTGACACAGAACAAGGGATTTTCTATGACACCAGACGCACATGCAAGGGGATTTCTCATGATAGAACAAGCACAGAGAGTAATCAATCAGCTACAGGATGACCCAGACCTCGTAGGAATAACAAGGGTCTCTGCCAATAACCAAGTTGAAATCCGGGTAGGTCCAAGTGGCCCAGAGTTAATACAAGTTGAAGAGATCGTCGGTTTAGATAACCCTAAAGTTTTAGCACCACAGGCCGGATCACCAGGGGACATTTTAGGTCAGCTAGAGATAGCAAGAACATTAGGGAGAGAAAGTGCACCAAACCCCCTCCACGACTTGATAACAATCTATGATGATGAGGAAAGTTTGGAGGTGTCCTTGGTGACTCTGGTGCAGATCATAGATGAAAAGGAGTGCGACAAAACATCTTCCCCAGCTCTCGACACTCAAATTTAGGGCCTTCCAAAGAATGACCAAGAGGTTGAAAGTGTCTTAGACATTGAGCTACTCGATGCACCGAAGACCCAAGTGGATAGTCCGACGGGTGATCCGTAAAGATCTTTTAATGACCGTGGTTGAGTTTTTAATTACATGTGTTAATTAACCATTTGAGAAGCTTAATGAAAGAATGAGGAAATAAGAGGAATTATGACAGCCATATACACATATGCATATCTGAAATGAAGTAATAAATAGCAAACCATAACAAGAGAATTGATAACGGAGTTCGACACAACGTTGCCTACGTCTCTGGGCCTTTGTCTCTGTGGGGGAGGCTTCTTTATTTCTGTTCAAAGCTCAAAAAATACATCACAACAGTGCCAATTGGCTAGAAGACTAATCTGGTCATGTTCTTCTAGATCTCTCGAACCCAGCAAAAGAAATGTCATGCAAAACGGATGACCGGAGCTCCCAGAAATGGCCCGCAAGTGTCTGCTCCTCAACAATTTCCCTGCATAAAAATGGCTTTGGTTTGGATTCCCTTCAGCATAACTCTGCTCTGACTGTCCTCTATGGCCTCAAACAGGCTTGGTTTTTATAGATATGAAGTTGGTTATCCATCCCCAACTTCCTCCCAAAATTTGGGCTCCAAAAATGCCCAATATCTCCCAAAAATGGATAAAATCTCAATAAACAGGTTGAATAATCAAATAAAATCTTAATCTATACAATAAAAACCACTTTGCATAAATATTTGGGCGTAGCCCCCTTCGCGCTAGCCCCTGGTCCTATGGGAGAGCTCCACGTTCTCTGTGGCTAACCTTTGCGCGCTGGCCCTCAACCAGAATCCAGCTCTGGTCTTGTGGCACGGGCATAGGACCGGGCCTAAAATAGCCCGAGCCCTGAGGAATAGCCCCCCCCCGCTTCGCGCTGGTGGTTACATGGTGGTGCGGGGTCCAAGGGCTGGCCCCTATCCAATTCTCTCGTGCATCTGGTGCCCGCGCCCTCGGGTGTATGGGTGTTACACGACCATGGTTGAAACCATGGGCTGGGACTAAGCCCCAGCCCTTTCCGCCTCCAATTAAAGTTTTAACCAAACTTAAATACATTATTTGCCATATGATAGTTAATAACTAACAGTGGAGCAGGTGGTTAGCCTGGTCCTGCCAGTCCATAGCTTGGAGGAGGTTGGGGGTTCGACTCCGGTGGAGACCCCATATTTTGCACAAACCAACGAGCCAACCAATGGGTGCCACGTGGCAGCCCATGACTGGGCCATGTGGCACCTTCCCATTAGCCGAATACGATGCCACTTGTCAACACAGGATTGGACCACCTGTCTGTCGAGTTGTCAGCTCCATACTGCCACGTCACTTCCCTGTCAGCATGCTAGTATGTCTGCCATGTCAGCTTGTGCCACGTGTCACCCTTACAGTGGTGACATGTGTCACCCTCTGACTGGTCCAATCCCTGTTGTATGCCACATCACCTGCCACGTGGGACTGTACGGACTGTACAGTCACCCATTTTTTTTACATGTTTGGGTTTTCAAACAGAATGCGATATCTTTCGCATACGAAGCCCGATTGACGAAGTAAATATATGGCCAGAATAAGGAAGACGAGATGGATGCAATGGCATTGGTTTCGTCGGATTCTGATTATTTTCATTTTTTAGCCTTTTTTAGCCCTGTCAGGCTCCTGGATCTGATTCTAGATCAACGGGAGAGCCAGGGTCAGGCAAACAAAAGGAAGAAGTTTCACAGCAGGAAATCGACATCTCAACAGTCGATTATCAAGTAAGTACGGAGCCTACCCCTGATACTTCAATTTCAACCGGTAATGTACCTCCTGATGAGCAACAACTAGAGGTTGGACCTTCAAAACACACAGGAGAGGTTAAAGAACCCAATCTCAAATAGATTTACACCGTCGAGAGCCTAGGAAATATGCTTACTTGGGGAGATCAACAAATCCCTAAACCCGTGGATGAGGTTGCTGATATACAGGCCATCTCCTATGATCAGAAGGGGAAAGACATCATGAAAAGAACCACCAAGAAGAGGAGGCTTACTTTGGATTGCTCCATCCTCATCACCACAGAGGAAAATTTGATTAGCACAGAGCATGCCAAGACATCCAAGCTTGTCGACGCAAGGATGGCGATCACAGATGCCACCTTGGATAGATCAAGAAAAGATGAAGAGGAGTTGTTCGTTGCGCTAAATCAGTTGGAACATCTGCACCATTTGGAGAAATACTATCAGGACTCCACATGGGCAACAGTGTTCTTGAGAAGTGAATTCCAAGACGCCTACAGTAAATTCACAAATGAGCGGCACCTTTTCACTGCAAGGATAGCCGACTTCCAAGAAGACACCCTGATGGCGCTAGTGACATGCAAATACATGGAAAGGTGGTACGAGAAGTCCCACCAAGCTGTGTAAAAAATGGATTACATCAGTGCGGTTCAGAAGGGCTAAGACGTCGAAGATCACGATATTCAGGTGTTAAGGGGCAACAACATCGACCGCATAAAGAATTCGGTCGAATACTAGGTAAGAATGGCCCAAGAACCTCATCGGGAAATCCAAGAGAAGTGGGTCGAGTGCGAAAAGAGCTGGACCAAAATCAACCAGGCGATGAGAGACATCGACCTTCCAGAATTCGACACACCCGATGACTTTGTCGACTTGCACGACATAGTCAAATTATATGCCGAACAAGACTCATCGTGGGTTGTGGAGATAACAAAGGTGGCAAACATGGCACCAGGACAAGTGCAACAGTTCATGGAGCACCTAATCAAGGCTCAGACAATGCTACAACAATTAAGTGCTAAAGTAGTCAAATATCGGGCACAGGCAGTGGAGATCAAGGAGATCCTTTCGGCCCCAATGGATCAACACAGGTTCCCGTATGCCAACACGTGCGAGGAAATCTTCGTCAAATGGTCAGAGTATGAGAATATTCATCCACTCAAGTGAGATCATTTGATGACTCTTAGAAGACTGAGAGATGAAAGCGCCATGTGGCAAGTTTTTGTTTTACTTAGCTGCACTTTTGATAGTTATTTTTAGTTAATAATATGTTATAAATAAGAGGATTGACCTGTTAGAAAGGGTCAATGGTGGTTGCAAAGACCCTCATTTTTTTTATTTTTAAAGAACTATTTTGGAGCTGCCTTAATTGAGAAGTCTTGTTTAGGACCAGAGACAAGTTTGTGTTTTTCATCAAAATAATGTGTGATTGGATTTGAAGAATTATTTCTGATTTTATCTCATGAATAGATGTTATAACGAGTAAGAGCCTCTGAATCTGTTGATAAGTTATCTGATTCAATATTTTTATATTTCTTGTCTTTAATGATGAAAAGTAAATCGTTGTGTTGATATGTGATTGATGACTAGAGTTAAGGAAACTATTTTTCTTTCCATCGTTTATTGCATGTATGTTTTCTCCTGATAATCGTATCTCAATCAATAATTGGAACACCAGTAGGTTAATGTATTAGAACTAGGCTTGTTGTAGGTGTAAGAATCATTGTCTGCATGTTTGAGCACGTGGGTTATCCCAAGCTCAGCCCTCTCCAGTAGTTAAGATTTCCCACTTTGTTACCCAGTTGGTTTATACCAACTTTTATCTTGTATCGGTCCCACCTATAAGAGAAAATACAAAAAGAGAACGTTCGAACTGAAGGAGGAGATTTCACAAGAAAAGATAAAGCCCATCGATTAATTGGCAGGATTGCAAGATCTGGAAAACCATTCCACCATTAAATGTTGGAGAGTCTAATTGGGCCTCAGTGGAGGGTTGGTTCCTACTGTTGAGTTAAAGGGATTTAGGACCCCTCAACAGAATCTGCTTCAAAATCTTTTTTTTCTCATTACCTGAATCAATGGATGTAGTTGTTATGTTATTGCATGTGATATTATTATCTTTCTATTATAATTAATTTATTATATGTTCATTTATTTTACCACTTGGTCTATTCACAAGTGTTGATGTTATGAATGTATGAATCTATGTTTTGAGCAAGTGTATTGAATATCTAAGTGAGAAAAAGGAGTACCACCTCTATAAAAATGTAGAGGGGATCTTGATAAGTCTTTCAAGAAGACCCTGAGAGGTTGACACTTGTCCCTAACAGGAAGAGAGATCAACAACCATAAGAATCGAGCTACGGTTTCCTTCAATTCCCTCCTCATACCTCCATAGAACTTGTCTTATCTCCTCGAGTTCCCTATAATCCATTTGAATATAACAGTAAACCAAATCATTGATCCAAGAATAAATTTCAATGTAGTCTTCATTGTCAATCCTTATTTCAAGAACTACGTCACATGTAATCTAAGGTAGGAGAAAAAATAGTTCAGAATTATCCTAGTGTTCATTTCCCAGGCTAAGAACAAACAAGGGACTCCAAGAAAGAAAAAAAAGGTCCAAGGGAAAACTCGTTTGTACACCCATACGAGAAACATGAAACAATTAACTACCCAGATTTCATGATTGTCAATCCTTATTTCAATAACTACGTCACATGTAATCTAAGGTAGGAGAAACACTAGTTCAGAATTATCCTAGTGTTCATTGCCCAAGCTAAGAATAAACAAGGGACTCCAAGAAAGCAAAAAAAGGTCCATGGGCAAACTTGTTTGTACACCCATACGAGAAACATGAAACAATTAACTACCCAGATTTCATGACTATAATGTTTCTTGAGATTTATAAATATAATCTGTGTAGGGAGTTTTGAAATGTCCAACATTTCAAGTGGACAATCCACCCATCATCGGGGACAACTGAAGTTGTGATGTTTGAAAAGAGTGTCGAGGATAAGCTTTAAAGGAAAAATATATTTTGACTGTCGAGGAAAAGGATACGAAGGGATAAGTGGACAAAAAATAAAATAGTTGTTAAGAAAATAGTCAATCCTAGAAGCCCATCATTTATCGCCTAGGTCGTCAAACCTGGTTTGTTTTAACTTGTTTTATTCTCTCCTTTAACAATCCCCCTTCCCCCTTCATTGCCCCTTTCCTTCTTATCCCTCCTCATTTGTTTATCCTCCATTTTTCTTTTCCTTTTTTCTCTTTGGATCCTCTTGTCCAAGGCCTCATAGCTCCCTCTAATTGATCTTACCTAATTTTAAGCCTCAACCGATTAATTAATTATTCTTAACTCATCTTTTGATTATTTTATTTTATTTAAGTAATTAATTAGTTTTAACTTATTATTGTTTTATAGTTTTTAATCTAATTCATCTCTTGATTATCATATCAATAAGTTACTTTATCACCAATTTCTTAACAACTATTTTTTTTTACACGTATTCCTTTGCATCCATGTCCTAAACGATCAAAATATCATTTTTCCTTTAAAACTTATCCTCGACATTATTTTCAAACATCACAACTTCAATTGTTCCTGATAATGGGTGGAGTGTCCACTCAAAACATTGGACATTTCGAAACTCCTTACATAGTTTATATCCAAAAATATCAAGCAATATTATGACAAACTTTGAAATATGCACACTCTCATTCATGACTATAGCTCTGAAATAGTGTAGAGGCAAATGAACTTTTTATTGGTGATTGTTTTCAATAATTAAATATTTTCTTATTGTTATTGTTTTATTGGTGATCGTTGATTGTAGTAACTTGTTTTTTTTTTTCCAATAGAAAATTTACCTAATTATATTAAGATGATATAATTTGTTTACATATCAGATCCATCGACAAGGATCGATAACATGTGATGGATAGTCCCAAAAAACAATAACAGGGGAATCTATAATATTCTTACAAAAAAAAAAAAAAACATCTTCAGAAACAAAAAAGATTATTGGATCTCCATAGCTATAAAACTGAGATTCATGAAAAACAAAGATCTCCAAAAATCAAGTTGTCCTGAGAAATGAGAACCTGCCATGAGAGCACCTAAAGGACCACTGATAGATTGATTAGTAAAGACTAAGAAATTTTTTCATCCCCATTTATCCATTGTGAAAAGATGATTCTACCAATAGGTTCCTTCAGCGCCAACTTTGAAATATTACCAGCTTCTATGTTAAACTCTCTATACATGATAAAAACTAATATCTTGAAAGGATTTGATCAATTCTTTTTTTTCTGTCCTTCCAACCTTCCAATGATCTCGATTGGAATCTGGCTCTGTCATTAAGCCAATCAATTATGACTTTAGAGTCCCCCAGGATTTGAATTCTCCGAAAGGATAAATGAAGTGTCAATTTGAGGGACGCCCAAACGCCCAATAATTATGCTCTATTATTTGTGCCTTTTCCACAATTTAATAACCATTTGTATACAAGCAAGTTTGGGGTCTTTATGATGCCACCAACTCCACATTTTGTACTGTTCATCTGGGCAGCTCCATCAAACCAGGCAGTAATAATATCCCTCTTTGATTGGATCGTTATAAAGCGAGTGAGTAGTAAATTCTGAACTTTTTGTCCATTACTAAGAAGGCCTAAGATCTTTTGAATCACTGAGTGTATTGAAGGAGTCTTTTCTTCAAAGATCGATAAATTTCTTTCAATCCATGTGAACCAACAAGTATGTGTTGCAACCAATAATGGAACCGTTTTATCGCTAACCAAGGAATGCATACAATCTGATAAATTATTCCCCTTCCAGCACAATTTGAAGTTTAGAAGCACTGCCAATCTTTCCCATACTGATTTTGTAAAGACACATTGGATAAAAATATGATCTGTGTTTTTAATTTCTTTCTTGCACATATAGCATCGCGATGACCATTCCCATCCTCACACCTTTAAATTCTCCTAGGTCAAGATTTTTTTCTCGACCGCTAACCAGAGAAAACACTTAATCTTGAGTTGAAGGTTCCATTTCCAGAAATTTTTCCGCCAACCCCGAAGCTTTTTTAATCCATGTGTTGATAAAATGGCTTGATAAATGTTCTTAACAGTAATTAAACTGGAGTAGTCACCCCTAGCCCATATAAGTTTGTCTTCTCTATCTTGGATGAAAGCACAAGATTCAATAAGGTTTCTCCGGAAAGTATTCCACTCCATTCCCAAAGCATCATTTAGATTTAACTCTGCGCTCGAAAGACACAAAGATGTAGACTGGTTGTCCACAAAACTTCTAGCATGATGAAATGAATTTATATTTTGATCTTTTAAAGCAAAGATAAGTGAAGGAGAAAGGATAAACATTTTACCCATGCCCGGGATGTTATCTCTACCAATCTCGATGAGGTGACCCGATCCCGGAGACCAACTTAGCCAATGTGTAATCAAGTGGATTGTTTTCAGGAGTCCTCTCCAAAATCTGGATGTCGACAAATAGATGAAGGAAGAAGACCTGAACCAGTTTTTGATCGTAGTATGAGGTAAATATTTATCAATTATAACTTTATGGCATATACCGTCATACCTTAGGACTCACCAGAGAGAGTGCATTGCCAATGCCTTTTTGAAGTCGAATAAATTCCTCAAACCCCATCCTCCATAATACTTTGGTAAGCTTAGACTTTCCCACTTGCATAGATGAAACGATTTTGATTCAGAATTTCCTTTCCAAAGGAAATTGAACATAATCTTTCTCAGGTTATTTAAAACAGTAGTTGGAATAATCTCAAGTGACATCCAGTATATAGGCTGGCATTCTAAAACAGATTTTAAAAGAGTTAGGTGACCCCCCAATGTCAACCATCTGTAGCACCAATTCCCAATCTTTGTTTCAAATTTGTGTAGCATCCAGTTCCAGTCTTCTATTCATTGAATCCCTGTTTTCAAATGATACCCAAGATATTTGAAACCATTAGAAAGGTCAGTGAAACAAAAAGTTAAGAAACGCTTGAAATGATCCAGCTCTTGATTCAAAAAGCCTTCGTGGAGCACTATCGATTTTTGTAAATTAACCAATAATCCAAACGCTAAACATAAAAGTTTAACGATCTTGTCTATCTCCCACTATTCATTTAAAGTAGCATTTGACATAATAACAACATCATCTACAAACAGTATGTGTAGAATTCTTAAAGTCCTGGATACTTTAATACCTGTCAACAAGCCTTTGTTTTGACCCTCTTTTAATAAGAGACATAGCCTCTCCATGACCAATATAAATAAAAGAGGCGATAAGGAACAACCTTGGCGAAGTCCTCTACCACTTTTGAAGAAATCAGTGGCCTCCCCATTTAGTAAAATGACAAATGTCGATGAACTGATGCAACTCATTATCCAATTTGTCATGTCAACACCTAGACCAATCTGAATCAGAACCATCCTTAACATGTCCCAATTGATACAATCGTAAGCCTTTTGTAGATCCAATTTTAGTACCAGAGATTTTAAACTCTTTTTTTTATATACTGTGAATACATTCGTGGACCGTACCGATAGCATCTTGAATGTTGTGGCCCTTCAAAAAACCCAGTTGCTCTTCGAACAATGACTTCGAAAGAAAAGGTTTCAGCCTGTTTGCTATAATCTTAGTGATTATTTTATAACAAAGATTACTTAATGAAATTGGCCTATAATCACCAAAAGTCTGAGGATTATTTACTTTTGGAATTAAGGCCAAAAAAGTAGAGTTTAGGCCACATGCATTTATACCTCTAGTTCTCGTTTCTTCCACCATTTCCAAAAGATCAACACCTACCAGGTCGAAGAAGTGAGACAAAAACTCAATCGTCCATCCATCGGGCCCCGGGCCCTTATCGCACTTAAAGAAAGAGAGAACTGCTTTCAATTCATCTGACTCCACATGGCGAAATAAAGTTAGTGCTTCTTCCTCCATGATGAAATTGTTGTAGAGGCTAACAACTTTTACCTGGTCCACTTTCTGTAAGGATCCTGAGCTTTGAAAAATGTTTTAAAATAATTTGTAGATTCAGACTTAAGAGTTTCTAGACCTCTATGGACATTTCCAATATCGTCTTTTATTTCCCATACAAACTTTTTGTTTCTTCTAAAATTTGCAAAACTATGGAAGAACTTGGTATTACTATCACCATTCTTAATCCAAATGGCATGGCTTCTTTGGCACCGAGTTCTTCTTTCCTTTTTAAATATTTGTTTCTGCAAAGTTCAATCTCTTTTAATTTGTATTCCTCCTGTGCAGTTCTCATGACTCCAGAGTCAGGTTGGAGCAGATGTTTTAAATCCCGATCTATCTGCTCGAGATGGGATATTTCCTTTAATTTACATTCTTTTATCCAATTCTGTGTACATACCTTTAACTCTTTAAGTTTCCAAACCACACGTTTTTGTTTGTTGCTTTCAATTAAGAACTTTTGATCAGTCCATAGGTTGTGAACTATCTCCGAGAAATCTTGTTCCATCAACTAAAGCGAGTTGAATTTGAACGGATAGCCTCTGAATAAAGGTGAGAAATCTAGTTGTATTAGCACCGGTGCATGGTCTGAGACATAAGGGTATTCCACCCAAGATTTATAATGGCCAGTACTCGAGAGCAGATCTTCAAACACCAGAAATCTATCAAGGCGTTTCCAAATAGCATTTGTACCAGACCGACCGTTTCTCCAAGTAGGAACTACTTTTACCGGCTCGATATCAATGAGATTTTTGTTCTGAAAGAGTAACTTGTAAAAATCTTCCGATGACCCCACTACAGCAGCTCCGCCCCAAGTTTCATAGCAGTAGTAACTTAGTTGCTATAACTGAAAATAGTGTTGTACATTTATTTGAATACAATATTTCATCTACTATGATTGTAGTAATGTTTTGTAGTAACAGAGATATACTTCTATGATTGTACAAATGCTTTCAATCCATACTAAGAAGAGAAATTCAATTTACTAGAATATAGAAAAACAACATTACAATGTAAAGTTATTATCTTAGAGAAGGAAAGCAAGATTAAGAAGGTGAGGATGGTTTTACAAGGGAAGGATCTACTCATATAGTTCCCTCCGGACTCAAGCGCCAAATTCACCAAAAGTGTGTACCCTCCCTTCTGACCGAGACTTTCCATATCCTTAAGATAATGGGGGCTAGCCATACTCATTGGTTCGACATTATCTGCTATATCACACGAGCCGCATGTAGCATAAAATATTTATTTTTTAGAGATCTTGAATGAAAGCCTCTCGTCCTCCCAATTCTCGAGTAAATCCAAGCTTCACTGGAATTTCATCTAGGTTGAATGACTACATCACATCATAGAGAATCTTGAAAGGTTCCCCGAAGATCCATTCGTCTCCCTTTAGAAAATTGGATAAACTGAGATCTAGGTTGAAGGGCTTGATTGTAAAGTATAATTGGCATGAGGGACAGATGCATAAGACACTTGATTTAAGATAAGAAAAAAAAATGCCATTGTCGTCGTATAGGATCTTTATAAGGCTTTGTCATGACCTCTCATTAAGGCCTTGTTAGGACCTTTCTTACATAAGTCTTTGGTGATCGTTTCGTATATAGATAAGGGTTGGGGTATTACTTCGTAGTATATCTTCTCATTCTTTTTCTATTATGTATGTTATCTCTCTCGCCTTATCTATCTTAGCATCCTCTATTTATATTTATAAGGTAGTACCAAACCTACCTACCTTCCTTACCTATCTGGGGCTTATTCTTTTGTACCTTCCTTATCTATTTGGAGCCTATTCTATTGGGGATTGGTCTAATTTTTTTTAATTTCTAGTTACCGTGTTATCCTTATATCTAGTTATTGGATTTTCCCTCTCTAATTACTAGTTTATCCATGTCTAGTTACTGGATTATTCTTGTCTCTAGTTATTTATCCTTGCCTGAAGGTAATTGGAAAGGCAAAGATAGATGGACATATCTTTGGCTTTCTATCCTTGTTCCTTTTCTTCCCTTCCTTCATCTATAACTACTTACTTATTTCCGATAGCTACTTATATTGTTCCCTCTCAATTGGTAGACTTCTCCAAGGGGTTAGGGACACTAGCCTAACATCAACCGTACTTCCCCTTCCTTCAAGGGGACCAAGTCAGGCCAACTAGAAATCGAGTTGGGGATATAGGCAAGGATTTATCTCCAACCTTATCTATTCGGCCAGGTTAGGTACTTTTCTTCTTACTTTACTAATACCATCCCGGGCTTAAGATAAGGTGCAAGTAGGTTAAGGATATATTCCCAACCTTATCTTAGTGTGAACTTTGAAAATGGAGATATCAAAGATGACCCATCTCTAGTTCTCTATTTTATGACTTGCCTTATTTTAGTTCTTGCCTTCTGACTTTCCTAGTAGTAAGGTTCTCTGACTTACCTTGTTACCTTAAAGTGGTCAAAGTCACTATAAAGCACATTTTAATTCAATTGAAACAAGTATTCAGGTAAATAAAGAATTGTATTTCGAAAACCAAGCGTCAAAGGTCCGCGTAGGTATTTCGACAACCAATGAAGGAATATAGCAGTCAACAACCAAGGAAGGAATATTATTTTGACAACCAAGACAATTTCCCTCATCCTATACCTTCACATATCTACAACCAACGTAGAAACATGAAAGGCCTAGCTTGTGTGTACTTGAGGAAAGAGGAAAGTGTGTAGGAAAGAATTCATCAGTGTGGCTTAAACTCTTCAGGACGCTCATTACGCTCAACAGAGTTCAACCCTCAACTTCTTGGATTTGAAGGATATTTTGATTGAAAGGAGAGCTTGAGGAAAGCCATAATTGTAGGTATCTAGGTCTTCCCCATTAAGTCAAGTCCAAAAATCACATTAGTAGTAGGTCGTGTCCTCCTTACTATTGCGACTAGTATCAATGGCTATTTTTGTTTGGTATGCACTTATTATTTCTATGTGTGGTGAAATTGACTATTGCTTTGTGATGAAACTGCCCCAACCAACCTAGAGAGAGAGAGTAGCTCTTATGTCTTTCATGTTGATGATTACAACTGCGTGAGACATCCTCCAGGACAAAGACCTGAGAGAGAGCCCCTGAGTCGGGTGTGTGGTTCCTATCTGAGACAGAACTAGAACGTTGTGTTGGCCTCCTCCTTGGAGAGAGTTGACATGAACTCCAGATGGTTCTCGTGTGTAACATGGTGAGAAAGAAGATCTGTTGAGTTGGACGTGCATGTGGCTGAGCACAGGTGAACCTATGAAATCCCATGAGTTGGGTGCATAGTTCTGAGACAGAGATGAAACGATGTATTAACCTCCTCTGAGCAGAGAGTTGAGATGATGAACTTCATATGACTCTCATGTCTAACACAGTGAGAAAGAAGATCTGTTGAGTTGGACGTGCCTGTGGATGAGCACACGTAAACGTGATCCTAGTGGTTGAGCACAATGAGTGTGGTTATCCTGTGAGACGCAGTGAGATAGAGAGACATCCATGTGGCTAAGCACAGATGGATGTGCCCCTAGTGGTTGAGCACTAGTGGGTGTATGAGATCCCTTGCCATATTGTTCAAGAGTCAGACTTACATGTAACCCTATTTGTTATGTAAAGGGTACATGTCGGCCCCACCTTAATGTAAAAGATAATTAATATGGTAATTATTAATTATATTTTGAGTTATTGAGATCGGCCCTATTGTGCCAATAGACACATCATTTGATGTGACAAGTATTATATAAATAAAGGTGAATCCCCATTGAGGAAACACACTTAACATTGTGTCATCTCATGATTTCAGAAGTTGTGATATAAAATTATGAGAATTACAACACCCTCTTGTGTGCTAGGTTTGGTGATGGTGTGGGAGGTCTTTCTCTTGAAGAATATAACAAAGGATTGTTTGGGTTTTCTCCCCTTGTTGAGAAGGGTTTCCTAGGATACTTCTTGTGTTCTTGTGCATGGTTATTCTTCTTGTGATCTTGGTTTGCTGCAGTAGTTATGGTTCAAGTTAAAAGCTAAACAAAAAATTTAATTAAATGCATGAGCCATAGCTCATTGAAAATTCAACATTTCCTACCCATAGAGAGTAGTTATTCTTTCCTACCAAATTGGCCCTTTCTTTCCCACTCAAATTGTTAGAGAGAGGGCTCGTCTTTCCTAGAGTCGTCTTTTCCACCTAGCTAGAGTTAGACCAAATATAACAGTTGATCTTTCCTAGAGTAAGTATTTCCTTTAGTCCACTGGAGAAGAAAAAGGGAGCAAGCTCGTATTTTCTAGAGTAAGTCTTCCCATCCATTAGAAGAGGTAGTAATTGAACCCCAAGACTCAGTCAAGGTAATTCAGAGTAAGTAAGTTAGACTGGGGTTCCATGATTACCTCGAAAATAGTTATTTAGAGGAAAATATGATTGAATTGAATCCATTTCCATGAGCCAATTATGCAACACTTCTCTAGGGAATCGGTTATCCAGTATGCAACACTTATTATGTGTCACTTATCTGTTATGCAACACTTATCTAGCGATCCGGGTATGGAGGATATCCCTAATCAATCAGACATTATACATGGAAAATATGATGGATTTATGTCTTTGAGTCTTAGTAATACCCACTTCATGAATTATAATAAGAAACCTATTACCACTATACCTAGGTACACAACATATATAATGAGGAGGTAATGCTTCACCTTTCAAAGAATCATTGAGTACAGTGACCAGTACATTGACAAGTCATCAAGTACGATGAATATCGAACATCGAACTTGAGTAGTCCCAATCAATCTATCCCTTGCCCTTGACCTTTCCCTTATCCATATAATTAATCTATCCACCTCCCAATCACTCTAGCCCGGATGTATATATTCCCACCCATTGGAGGAATGAAGATTTATATCCACCCACCCATTTCACTTTCAAATCAATATACATTGGTAGTAGAAAGGACATCGCCAATAAGCCAAACCAATAATCCCAACGAATTAGGAAAGCGTTTATATAATCCAAGCCAATAAAACAAGGCAATAAGACAAATCAATATATCCCCAACCCTAACCCTGGCCCCAATTGTGTTTGTTTCACTACGTTGGAAGTAAAAAATAAATACTTCAAGGAGGGGTAGTTGTACATGAACATACATCATTAAGAAAGGGCATTCATACATGAGCATGCATCACTAAGAAGGAGCAAAGAAAAGGCAGTTCTAATGCCATAAAGAAGAAAGGTTAGTGGATAGATTGATTTTACAACCAGCATAACAAAATCATATTCATAGTCGGTGTAGTGGATTTGAATTACCCTCCTCTATGTATGTTATTTTTTACTATCTTCCTTATCGATTAAGGAGTAACTCAAATACTTACCTCATCCATAAAGGAGTTGTTAGAAGGAGTGAAGCCACTTTCTTGACACATGAGGGGAAGGAGAATTTAACACTCTATTTCTCTGAAATAGAGGAGCGAAGCCACTTGTTTGCATCGAGCAAGGTTGTAGATTGAGCAGTTAAAGATGCAGATCATGTAGATCATGTCAATGCAACACCAATCACATGAGATCCAACACCAGAACTAGCAGCACATGATCACATGGTTTCATCTATTCGAGCATATCTAGTACCAGATCTGATGAGATTTTTAATTACCTTTCTAATTTCTCAGAAAGATAGCTAAAAAGACTATGCATTTAATTATCAATATGAGGCTCGTATGGAACTTGCGAGTTATCATGCACTATATCTGCAGGCTACATTCTACGTTTCCATTAGTTTGTTATGAAGTCGTTGTATCAATGATTATATTTGTGGTCAGAGTATAGACAATTCTCAAGCTCTCGAAAGGTTCTATAGACTGTGGAAAGTAAATCACACTTGCAGGAATTGAAATATCACACTTGAAAGAAAGTAAACACACAAGCATGAAAGTAAATCACTCTTGCTAGAAAGTTAGCACACAGATAGGAAAGTAAATGTCACACTTGCATAAAAGTAAATATCATAACTATTGTGCTGGAAATGAAATTCACACCAATTGCATGTATCAGGAATATGACTCAACCGTTTCCTGAAGAAACCCCAACTATGTGCAGTAAGACTAATTGCATAATCAAAACTCTAAACTATTCTTGCAGAAATTGAAATTCACACCACGCTTGCTGAAAATAAATCACACATGTTGAAAGGAAATTGATTGACTACTTGCTAGAAAAGAAATTAACTAAATCCTCGAAATCAAAGCCTAATCCTTGCCAATATGATCATTGTCATTACTTCGAACAATAATTGCAATCATTGTGTTAAGCACATAATTAACTACATTCCTATGTGAATAATCAATGACATGAATGAATAAATACAATCCCTCTCAAATAATTGACAACATAAATGAGTTGAATCACACAACAAATAATTAACAACTTGCATAATTAAATCACACAATGAAAAATTAAAGAAAACCACCTAAGCTACGCAACATTATGGTCTATTGGAGTGGACCTTGCCTCCATAGAACAAAGTGTTGATATTATTCTATATCAACACTTACAACATTAATTAATTAAATTAATTAAACTAATCAAAAGAAATCAATCAATTACAAATATGCAAAGGAAATAAATCAAATGAATTAATTAAATCACAAACTACGGAAATTATAAAACTACAATTAAAACAAAAGCTTAATGAATTATTCCAATGTCATTCAGATATTTCTCTAAGAGTCATCCCCGAATAATGGAGAGAGTGCTCTCTTTTATACATATATTGAATGGAAACTAGAAATAACAAATATTTAAATAAACCCACTTATGGATTTAATAAATCTACAGTGATTACAAGAATTTCCTAAATAACAAATAGTTTCCAACTAATAATTAGCAATTAATGAATAACTCCAAGATCTTTTGCTAACAATTAGAAAACAATAGATAACTTCCAAGATTTTTTGCTAACAATTAGCAAATAATAAATAACTCCAAGATATTTTGCCCAAACATTCCAAGATTCTTAGTCAACCACTCAAACTAATACGTTGTCTTGGAATTGCATAATTATCTCAGTATATTTGATTCTCTTGGACTAATATTATTGTTGCACAAATCCATAAATGAAAAATATGTGACAACATGGCTCATGGTTCTGACGGGTCAAGGTTCCTTAGACGACTTGCAACATAGGCGAAGTTGCAACAATGGGAGTTGCAACAACGAGAGTTGCAACAATGAGAGTTGCAACAATGGAAGTTGCAAGACGAAATAGTTTCCTGGAGAGTTGCAACAACTATACTTCAGGCGAGTTGCACCACAAGTGAGGTTGCAACAATGAGAATTGCAACGACTGTACTTCAGGCGAGCTGCAACAACAGGAATTGCAGCGCATAATAGTTCTCTGGTGAGTTGCAACAACTGAAAATGAGTATTGTAGAAACTGAAAATGAGTGTTGCAGCAACTGAAATGAGTGTTGTAGCAATTGGAACCAAAACATCCCCTGTGGTAACATCACAATCTTCACAACAACTTGTTTGGCAAATTAACTCAAAGATAAATGAAAATATTATCTTTTTCTAATGTTTAATCATAAATTCACATAAAGTACAAAAGAAATATAATGGAAACACATTAAGTCTAAATCCTGCACAATGATGGATTCATACACGATCTAGGTAAGTGGGAAGGGGTTAAACGTACGGAAAAGATGGTATAAAATGATGGCATTTCTAGAGCCCGTTAAGATCCATACCTTATTAGTGAGTGAGATTCTGATGTTTTGGATAGGTAGCTTGGTTTTTGAGAGTGAGATTGTGATGTTCAATATCAAGACCTAGAAAGCCACGAACTATTGCCAGAGCTAACCCACTAAAGTAATAAGGTACTAAGTTACTAAGGTCCTAAGCCATAAGGTACTAATCCAAGCCATCCCAAGCACATAAGCATCTATCACCAACACTAAAGGAAGCATCAATAGTAAGGACAGATGCACCAATAGTGGAAGTAGTTGACCCAATGGAGTAAGAAGTAGACCCAACATTAGAGCCAATAGCCATTGCTTATGCAGTTGTTGAGCAACAACTTCACATCTCAGGCACCTAACAAAGCTTATCAACGAAGCAAGGTGTCACATACATAAAATTCATTGGTTGATGGGAAATCAATAGTCATTATTTTAAGGGTAAAGGCTTAGGTCAATGGTCCAATCATCATAGTACAATAAAGGGTAACAATCAACCAATGAACGATAGGTACGAGTTGATAATTGGAAAACACTAGTCATTGGTTTAAGGTACCGATAAAGGTGAGATTGATGGTCATTGGATCAATAAAATAGATCAGGGAAACCAACTAAATAACAATAAAGGTCTACTTAGAAAGGGAAAGCATTGATCAAAGTCAAGATATATTAAGAAAAGGAATGCAGAAAGCGCCTACATAACGGTCCCATCTACACTTAGTATACGAATAGAAAAAGGGAACCACAACTAACTAATTTGATTTATGAACAAAGAACCATAATAAAACTACACAAGTCAGGGGCTCATAACACATCTCTTACTATGCATGGCAACAAGGGAGACCAACCTACTAACAACTACACATCTATATTGATCATAAAGACCACCCCACTGATCACAATCATAAGATAATTGCCAATCTCTAAGACAGAGGAACCATGTCACTGAAGAAAATGTAAAGGTGGGAGAGAGACCCACTAACCAATTACTACATAGATTGAAGGGGGACTTACACTATATATATCATACAAGACAAATCACTTTTCTATTATCGTACAACTGGGCAATCAATTGTACATTTCAAGGGAAATGAACCAACTAATGAACCAAGTAATTCATTCCTTCATTGGAATGGCCCTCTCTTCATGGAGATGCTTTGCATTTGATACCTTTCCCTAGGATGGAAGGTAAGACCAACTACTTATGAAGGACCTCTTCATTTGAATTTCTCCTTACTTTAGCCATCCTAGAGAATTCTCCATCTTGACGGGGAGAATAAGAATATGATGAATCATCTTCCTTGGTTACTATTTGTAAAACTTTTGTAGGAGATAGTTTGTCTTACATAGGAGACCTTTCCTTCTCCACTTTACCAACTTCATGGAATTGTGCGAATATCTGGTCCTTAGCCTGCAACTCTCTTTCCAATTCATGAATAATACATCTAAGGAATTCTTCATGACATATCAATTGATCTTGAAGCCTTTGCTTCTCCTCCTTAAGGGATTGTAGTTCCATCCTCAATTCAAAATTATCCTTTTGAATATGTTCGTCCATGTCCTTTTGTAGTCTTAATTTCATGAGAGCTTTATTCATGGTGTCCTTTGCAACCAAGAGATATGTATTATCAAAAAGAGTCTTCAAACACTCTTTCACCAAGCTTGAGTCTTGGACTTCCTCACATTCACTTGCAAATACGTGTCAAAACCAACTCTGATACCACTTGATCTGAAAATACTTAGATGTCAAACTAATCTTTAAACACACATCAACATCTAACTTGATTCAAAATATAATTGATCGTCTTTGACATATTTTCATAACACATGTGAATCCATTTACTTATCCAAAACTTCATAAAATGATGAATAATTGCAGAATAATGAGAGATAACAACACAACATAAAATAAAAGAACTATGAATACAAGATTTGATGACATAGTTCACCTCTCCTACGCTACATCTTCAGGTCCCTTTCTAACAGTGAGACCGCTCTTCATTAATCTCAATGCCAAAATTACACTGAAATGGACTTACAAAGCCAATCTTCAAGTCACTCTTCAATTTTGTTGCTCAACCACAGAAATAGAGGTTACCATTGAATTCCTCTCGAAATTCTGAGAAAAATGAATATAAACTCGACTATGCTCTAAAGTGGGCACTCAATGATCGTCTTCGTCACACAAAATAATGCACTAAAACTCTCATACAAGAAAATCTGAACTAATATCGTCATAAAAAACATCTTAGCACAAAACAGACATCACCATCATGCTCCTCTCAAAAAACTAAGAAGAATGAGTATAAACATGACTATGGTTGGACAAAGGGCTCAATGGCACGCAAAACAATGCAACACCATAACTAAGCACCTATTGGCACCCATTCCAATGCACCGTACTGTACCCTACACAGAATTCCATGTACCAATCTCAGGATTCATGTCTGATTTAAATAACCTAGGTCAGCTAAAATCGTGGCCCGAACTTCATGTTGACGTAGGCATCAAATTGAATGTAATATTCTTTGTGGTCATAACCAATCAGAGTTGTTGGCCTATTGGTAGACATTTATGTGAAGTCATTGGAGGTCGGGGGCTCGATCCCAACTGACTCCAACAAAATTTTGATCTGCATCCCAACTTGGGCTTCTCGAAGGTGTCATGTAGTGCCATTTGATTGGTCCATGTGGTAGCCTATGATTGGCCACCTTTGCCAATAGATGTACGACCCTGCCATGTCACCTATCGACTGCGTTGTTGACATACCTTCCACCTATCTACCACATCATCGTATGGTAGGCCACGTGTCACCCTTCCAGTGGTGCCACATGGACCGTACCGTTTTCCACATCATTCGTACGGATGACACATGGCACTTTTCAACTGGTCCATCTGGATGCCCATTCATCCAAATATGGGTGACATGTGGTAGCCTCTCATGCTTCAACGTTAGCATACTGACGTCACCTGTTGATCCAAAAAGATCTTTTAAATGACAATGGTTGAGTTATTATGCATGTGTTTATTAACCATTTAGGAAGCTGAATGAAAGAGGAAGAATTATAGAATAAAGATCACAGCCATATGCACATATACATATCTGAAATAAAGCAAGAAGAACAACAAACCATAGAACACCAAAATGATAACGAAGTTTGACAATCTCGCCTACGTCTCCAGGTCTTTGTCTCAGTGGGTGAGGCTTTCTTATTTCTGTTCAAATCTTTAAAATGGCATCATAATAGTGCCAAAAGGTTATAAAACAGATCTGGTCTTGTTCTACCAGATCTCTAGAACCCAACAAAAGAAACAACATTGAAATCGGATGACCGAAGCTCCCAGAAATGGCTCGCAAAGGTGCGCTCCTCAATAACTTCCCTGCATAAAAATGGCTTTGGCTTGGAAAATCTTCATCATAAACCTGCTCAAAATGTCCTCTCCTAGCCTAAAAAATCCCCGGTTTATTTAGATCTGAAGTTGGTAACCATCTCCCAACTTCCCCCCAAGATCTGGCCTCAAAAAGAGCCCAATATCTCCCAAAAATGACCAAAATCTCCAAACATTGTTGAATAATACCCAAAAAATCATATAATATAGTTAAAAATCCACTATATTCCAAAAACAGGGTGCACCCCCCTTTCGTAAGGCTCTTGGTCATGTGGGATGTCTCCATGTGGCCAAGCACTATTCTCCTAGCGCACTGGCCCCTTACTTCTCAGCCCCTGGTCACATTACCTACCATATGCCCAAATCCCAAAGCTCCATGCGCATTTGGTTATGAAACCCCCCAATGGTGTAGCCCCTGGACTAGCGCCCTGGTTGGTAGGCAAGCCCGACCGACCAGGTGCTAACCATTTATCCGAGCGCCAAGTGTAAAGGTGGAGCCATCGGGTCGTATGGAAATCCCATAAGATCGAGGCTAGTCCCCAACTGTTGTCCGCGCACCATGGTAAGCAAAGTGGTCACATATGAAGGGTCCAAGGGATGGGGCCAAGCCCCAACCCTTTCTGTGCCCAAACAAATCCACATGCAACTTTAATTACAAGTGAAGAGATTTAGGGTTAAGACCCATAATGCGAGCGGGATGGCTAGCCCGACCCTACCAAAACATAGCTCGGTGGGAGGTCATGCGATCAAACCTCATGAAGTCTAATATTTTTGCAACCAACGAACCAATGAATGGGTGCCACGTGGAAGCCTATGTTTGGGCCACATGGCACCTTACCATTCGTCGAAACTTATGCCACGTGTCAAACATTGAATGGTCCACCTATCTACCGAGTGTCTGCCACTGTACCTTCCATGTGTCGTACGACCCTGCCATTGTACCTGCCATGTGTCGTACATCCCTGCCACATCATCAATACGAATGTGCCATGTGTCATTCTTGCAGTGGTCACACATGTCACTCCCTGATTGGTTCACGTATAACTACCACGTTAGCAACCTGTACGCCCAGTCACCCTGCCATGTGTACCTTTCCATGTCAATCGTATGACCTATACAGTCAGTTTCCACATGGCACTGTATGGAATGTATAATCATCAAATTTTTGTTTGTTTGGCAAAATGAACAGATCACCATATCTGGAGCATACGATGTCTGTTTGAGCCTGTTGAGGATGCGTTGGGATCACGCACAAGTCTGTTTTGAATCCATTATGAGAACTTTGATTTTTAGGCCTTTATGAGCCCCATCAAGCTCCTGGATCCAATTATGGATCACACCTCCCCACTAAGGACCTTTTGGTCCCCAAAAGGTTACTGACCAATCATCAAGATCATTGATTATTTTCCCTGTAGAAGATTTCTTTACGATCATACAAGTAAGGACTACCTAAGACCATTCCACATTCACTTAGTGGCACCACATCACATCTTACCTTGTCTACAAGCTTAGATGAAATTGCAAATTTTAATGTGCACTGCTTTGTTATGTGCAATTGATGATTGTTGCTTATCCATTTAAGTGTGTAAGGCTTATGGTGCATCTGTGTTTTTAATCCCAATTTCTTAACCAATTCCTATGAAATTAAGTTAGATTGAGATCCACTATCTATCAATGTGTCAACCTTAGTGTGCCTCATGATGACCCTTATGTGAAACAAGTTACTTCTACAATCAAATCCTTCACCAATTTTACCTGTCATACCAGCCAATGAGACTTTAGATTCATCACCTGAATCCGATCCCAAGTTTGTTGGTTGTGTTGTTGCCACAACTGTTTTCCTCCCTTTCTTTTCCTTGAACCACTTCGGTGTCTTCTCGGGATGCAATTGCCAGCAATGGTCCTCATCATGCCCCTCTTTTCTACAGTGCTTTCAAGAGGGCTTCTCTTCCTTTCTTTCCACAGAATTTGACTTCTTTACATGCCACTTCCTTTTGTCCTCTTTCCTTGAAGATGATTCCCCTGATACACCAACACTCGTTTTCCCTGCTTCAATGTATGTCGCTTGAATAGAAACCTCATCAACATTAGTAGGTCCAAACATGAATACAGTGTTTTGAATATGTGCGGGTAAACCTCCTATATACTTCATAAGAGTTTCTTGGGTATGTAAAGGAATATCTAACATCAATGCCATTTTACGAAAGCCATAAGTGTATTCTTGCATTATTTGTCCTTTTCTTAGTTTTAAAGCTTGCCATTCAATTAATGATTTCTCTTTATAACCCAAAGGATAGAATTGTTTTCTAAGTGCAGAAATAAAACTTTTCCATGATGGAAATACAATACCCACTTGTTGTGTGTCATTTTGCAACTTGCTTTTCCACGAGATGAGTGTTGTGTCTACAAGTCTAAGTGATCCCAACTTGATCTGAGTTGCCTCATCCTTGATTTGTTGCACACTGCAATAAACCTCCATCTGCCTGGCCCAATTGTCAAGTCTCTCTGCATTAACTTCACCATCATACATGGGTAATTCAAATTTAACATCAAGTTTTAAAAAAGGCATTTCATTCTTATGTTTATGAACATGTTTCTTTGCATTGGATTTAGAACTTGAACTTGAAGAAGAAGGAGGTGAAGATGGAGGTGACGGAGGAATTTGAGTAGGATCCTCTCCTTCTTCACTTTTTCCCTTTGAAGATTCACCCAGATTCAGTCGCTTTCGTTCCAAGTAATCCTCATTCAAAACCTTCATCATCTTCGACATGGCGAAGAAAGTTTTTCGAAACTCTTTCTCATCCTAAGAAAGTCCCTCTTCCGATGCCATCTTCTCACTTTGAGAAGTTCTCTTTCTCAATACAATCAATGGATTCTCTTCAACAAGCTCACCTTCACCACGATGTAGTTTTTCCCTGGTTAACATGCAAACTCAAATCCAAACGTCAACTAGCTTTGATACCACTTGATCTGAAAAGATATTTTAAATGGCAATGGTTGAGTTATTATGCATGTGTTTATTAACCATTTAGGAAGTTGGATGAAAGAGGAATAATTATAGAAGAAACATCACAGCCATATGCACATATACAGATATGAAATAAATCAAGAAGAACAACAAACCATAGAACACCAAATTTGTTGATGAATGTGGCTATAGGAGACATCCTCCAACTTACAAACCTGTGAGATGTGGAATATGGCAGACATGCAAAGTCGTACTCTCATCTTACAAACGTGAGAGAAAGCCCCTATTAAAGGGTTTTTGGTTCCAGCCTAGGACAGGGGCTAGGAATGTATATGGCCTCCTCCATGACATGAGATAGAAGAACTCCAAATGATTATCTGATGTTCGAGTGATCTATTGAGTTAGGACGTGCTTGTGGCTGAGCACAAGGTGAACGTGGCAAATCTCGAAAAGCACTGGGCACATCATCATGAGAATAAGAACAAAGATGATGTGATGGCCTCCTCTAAATAGAAACAGAGTTGATGAGAACACTCCATATGATCCTATTATTGGTGGAAGTGGGAAAGCAGATCTGTAGAGCAGACGTGACTATGGTTGAACATAAGTGCACGTGTGAGGACCTAGCTCATCTGTGTAATGCAATGACTCAGGTCTATGGCATCCCTATGGATGTGGCCCCTAGTGGATGAGCACTAGTGGGTGTATCATATCCTTTTCTATATATTGTTCAAGAGTCATACCTACCTGTAACCCTAGTCATTGTGTAAAGGGAAAAAGTCGGACCTATCTTATTGTGTCTAAAGATAAACAATGAAAGATAATTAATAGTAGTAATAATAGTAATATTAATATTAATTATTATAATAATAAATAAATAATATGTCTAAGTGAAGTAGGCCCTATTGTGCCAATAGAAACTTCAGTTAATAGGACAAGTTTAATATAAGTAAGAGGAAATATTTCATTTGAAGACACACACACACTTGTGAGTTTTGGAAATTTCAGCAAGTATGTCATTTCTTGGTCAAAGTTGCGCACCTCTCTTGGGCGCTAGAGTTCTAGGGTTTTGTGCACCCTCTTGTGTGCTAGGATATTCTTGGTGGTGAAAAGGTATTTCTCTTGAAGAGTATAGCAAAGGATTTGGCTGGGTTTTTCTCCCTTGTTTGAGAAGGGTTTCCTAGGATATATCTTGTGTTCTTGTGCACGGTGCTTCTTCATGTGATCTTGGTTGCTGCAGCATTTATGGTTATGGTAAATTGTTAAAATGGAATGAACTTCATGCTTAACCTAATGCTATAAAAAATCAACATGGTATCAGAGCATAGGTCATGAAAGAACCCATTGCACAAGCATCCACCCAAGTCTCATCCCTTATCAACAAACCCTTCACTTACGCAAAATCGTACGACCTTCCCAGGGTTTCAGAAAATTTTGTACGACCCTCCTTCTTGAAGTGTTTCAACCCATAAATCTTGGACGTTGAGGCTAATTCAACCATAGAAGAGTACAGCCTCTTCCAACGCATCTCCAGAGGCTCTCAAAAACTTAATTCCGAGAAAGTTTGACTTTTGGCCCTAGGGTCTCTAGGGTGCCGAAACTTCTACAGAATATTTCTGGTTTTCTGAAAAAATGTTTTTTTGGATCAGCAAGAATCTATGTGATACTATTAAATTGATCTTTTGGCAGTCATAAGTCCAAACATAATCTAGACTACAAAGATGCAAGAAAAGATGAAGAACATAACTCCAATGGAAGATAGGCTTGATGGAGCAAGCAACTTCAGCCCTTGGAAATCAAAGCTTCTAGTCACTCTTGAAGAAGAAGATCTCTTGGATGCAACCACTAAAACTCTACCAGAAACAACGACTGAATTAGAGAAGAAAATAAGAAAAGAAGATGACGTCAGAGCAAGGAAAATAATCATCTACTCAGTAAGAGATCATCTCTTGCCCTGGATTGCAAATCTGAAGACTGCCTACGATATGTAGAAAACACTAAAATGAATGTTTGAAAGTGACAACACTCTCAAAGCCCTCGCATTGAGAAGTCAACTCCAAAGTACTAATATGATGAAAGATGACATAGTTTCACTTTTCTTCATGAAGTTATCAGAAGTTAAAGAACAACTAGAGACAATTGGAGAAAACATGTCTGATAGAGAACTTGTCTTAACTACTCTTCAGAACCTTCCAAAATCATGGGAGCCCTTCCTTTAGAGCATCAGTGGAAGAGAAACTCTACCAACATTTGAGAGACTATGGATAGATTGTACTCAAGAAGAACTAAGACTCAAAAATAGAGGAGTGGAAGATGACTAAGAAGAAAATCATGCTCTTGCACTTCATACCAGAAAAGGAGGAAAATTCAAAAGAAACTTCAGGCAAACATTTAAAGAAGAAAAGCCTTCATATCAAAGAAGAGATCTCTCAAAAGTTCAATGCTACAGATGTGACAAGTATGGACATGTTTCTAAATATTGTCCAACCAGAAAGAAGGGAAAACAATATGCCACCACTGCCGACATTGATCCTAATCCACCTTAAGAAAATGAAGAAAGAATAAATGAGAAGTATTTTCTCTAAATAGGTAAAGTCTTTCTATTGTAAATCTTATAGTGAATCGCATGTTTCTCAAAATAAAAGAAGAATATCACTCCTTATAAAGGAGATTTCAAAACTTGGACCATTATCCCTAGTACGGGAGTCCAAAACCTTGTCCGTTGTGCAAAGAACAAAGAAGAAACATTATTCTTGAAATAATGATACAATGAATCTTCAAAGACATTCCAGATCGACATCCCTCATCAGAAACAGATTAAGACAAGCAGAAACGTTGTCTTTAAAGAAGAAATAATCTTTTAAAGATCCAGAGAATCTCAGATGGAGATTGACAGTAAGAATATACCTTCTCCCCCTTCAATAGTTCACAGGGAAAAAGACATTATTCCAGTTTCTCCAGTTGATATATTCAGAGATATTGCAGTAGGGCATAAAAGGCCTACCTAATCTCACCCTGCTAGAGGTAGAAAGACATACAAGTTTCTCAAGGCACATTCCAAGAAAGCAAAATAGATTTTTCGAGTTATCCCTCAGTTATGAACCACTTCATTGATGTTGAGAATCTTTGTCTTAGAGAAACAACAAGAGAACCGGTGTGGCAAGATGCCATAACAGAAGAATAACATTACATCTTAAAGAATGATGCATAAGATATTATTCAAGGACCAGAAAGGGAAGTCTGTGGCAACTTCAAAGTAGATTTATAAGATCTAGCATGCAACTGATGGAAGTGTTGAGAAATACAAAATGATATCTATAGCCAGAGATTTCTCATAAACAGAGGGATTTGTCTATGATGAGACACTTGACCCAGTGAACCCAATACACTGCCATCCGTACTACCATCCATGAGTTGGAAACTATAGCAGATAGATAGATTCTTGATGAGTTTCAGCAAGAGTATTGTTGATCCAAACCTATACAGTGTTGGCGACGAGAACCTGATCCTGATGACTTATTCAGAAAGCGTTGTTGTTGGATACAAGTAATCTTTGACTTATGAAATTGAGATGAATAATCCGAGTATGATACACTACTTCTTGGGACAAGAAGTATGACATAAGACTGATGAAATTTCCTTGCTTCAAGGAAAATATACAGAAAGAATATTAAAGAAGTATGAAAGAATGCAAATCCATCATGATGGATTTAAAGAAGAAGATTGATGTTGATTCAATACAAGACAAATCCATAGTTCATTGGATCACCAATGTATCCAATCAAACACCAAACTTGATTCATGCCAATTCAGATTGAGTAGAAAGTACAATGGACCGGAAGAACACTTCATGTTCTACCTTAAAATCTTCCATGATTTCCTAGTGCAATAGGAAAAATAAATATGTAGCCTTAAGTGCACCAGAGATAGAGTACATGTATATATATATAGCAGTAGGTGTGCAAATAAATGTGGCTTCATATACTTCCGACAGATCTACTTGACCATGAGGTAGATCCTATGTTGATGACAAAGAGCCATATATGAAGCTCCTTACAGAATTCAGAGCTTCCTCGTGATTTATCACACGGAGAGATAACATTTTCTTATATCAGAGATATCATGCAGAAGAAGATTGCATACTTGCGGTACCCAAGAAGACTGCAAACTTCTACACCAAATATTTACTTGGTAAAGAAACTCCTTCCGAGTTAAGAGGGAGTATGGATGACAATTGACCAAAACAAAAGAGTACATCGGTATGAGACTTGGCTTGATGGAGAATGCCTCCCTAGGTTAGAGGGAGTGTTGATGAATGCAGTTGTAGGAGACATCCTCCAGCTTACAATCCTATGAGATGTGAAATATAGCAGACATGTGAAGTCTTACTCTCAACTTACAAACCTAAGAGAAAGCCCCCATTAAAGGGTTCATGGTTCCAGCCTGGGACAGGGGCTAGGAATGTATATGGCCTCCTCCATGATGTGAGAGAGAATAACTCCAAATAATTATCCGATGTTAGAGTGATCTATTGAGTTAGGATGTGCTTGTGGTTGAGCACAAGGTGAAGGTGGGAAATCTCGAAAAGCGTTGGGCATATCAGCATGAGAATAAGAACAAAGATGATGTGATGGCCTCCTCTAAATAACAACAGAGTTGATGAGAAAACTCCAGATGATCCTCCTATTGGTGATAGTGGGAAAGTAGATCCGTAGAGCAGACATGACTATGGTTGAGCATAAGTGCACGTGTGAGGACCTAGCTCATATGTGTACTGCAATGACTCAGGTCTATGGCATCCCTATGGATGTGGCCCCTAGTGGATGAGCACTAGTGGGTGTATCGGATCCTTTGTTATATATTGTTCAAGAGTCATACCTACCTGTAACCCTAGTCATTGTGTAAAGGGTACATGTCGACCCTATCTTATTGTGTCTAAAGATAAACAATAAAATATAATTAATAGTAATATTAATATTAATTATTATAATAATAAATAATTAATATGTCTAAGTGAAGTCAGCCCTATTGTACCAATAGACACTTCAGTTAATAGGACAAGTCTAATATAAGTAAGAGGAAATCTTTCATTTGAAGACACACACACACTTATGAGTTTTGGAAATTTCAGCAAGTACATTTCTTGGTCAAAGTTGCACACCTCTCTTGGGCGCTAGAGTTCTAGGGTTTTGTGCACCCTCTTGTGTGCTAGGATATTCTTGGTGGTGAAAAGGTCTTTCTCTTGAAGAGTATAGCAAAGGATTTGGCTGGGTTTTTCTCCCTTGTTTGAGAAGGGTTTCCCGGGATATATCTTGTGTTCTTGTGCATGGTGCTTCTTCATGTAATATTGGTTTCTACAACATTTATGGTTATGGTAAATTGTTAAAATGGAATGAACTTCATGCTTAACCTAATGCTATAAAAAATCAACAAAAGTGATAACTAAGTTCGACAATCTCGCCTACATCTCTGGGCCTTTGTCTCAGTGGGTGAGGCTTTCTTATTTCTGTTCAAATCTTTTAAATGGCATCATAACAGTGCCAAAAGGTTACAAAACTGATTTGGTCTTGTTCTACCAAAACTCTAGAACCCAACAAAGGAATTGGCACTGAAATCGGATGACCGGAGCTCCCAGAAATGGCCCGCAAAGGTGCACTCCTCAATAACTTCCCTGCATAAAAATGGCTTTGGCTTGGTAAATCTTTAGCAAAATCCTACTCGGAATGTCCTCTCCTGGCCTCAATAAACCCTAGTTTATATAGATCTGAAGTTGGTAACCATCTCCTAACTTCCCCCCAAGATCTGGCCTAAAAAAGAGCCCAATATCTCCCAAAAATGACCAAAATCTCCAAACGTTGTTGAATAATACCCAAAAAATCATATAATATAGTTAAAAATCCACTATATTCCAAAAACAAGGCCCAACCCCCTTTTGTAGGGTTCCTGGTCATGTGGGGTGTCTCCATGTGGCCATGCGCTATTCTCCTGGTGCGTGGGCCCCTTACTTCTCGGCCCCTGGTCACATTACCTGCCATATGCCCAGATCCTGAAGCTCCACGCGCATTTGGTTATGAAACCCCCCTGATGGTGTAGCCCCTGGAATAGCACCCTGGCCGGCGGGCAAGCTCAACCGACTGGGTGCTAACTGTTTATCTTAGCGTCAAGTGTAAAGGTGGAGCCACCGGGTCATATGGAAATCCCATAGGATCGAGACTAGTCCCCAACTGTTGTCTTCACGCCATGGTAAGAAGAGTGGTCACATATGAAGGATCATATGGGGAGTTTAAACCAAGGGCTAGGGCCAAGCCCCGACCCTTTCCGCCCCCAAACAAATCCACATGCAACTTTAAATACAAGTGGAGAGCTTTAGGGTTAAGACCCATAGTGCGGGCGGGCTGGCTAGCCCAACTCTGCCAAAACGTAGCCCGGTGGGAGGTCACGCGATTGAACCTCATGAAGTTCAATATTTTTGCAACCAGCGAACCAATGAATGGGTGCCATGTGGCAGCCCATGTCTGGTCCACGTGGCACCTCACCATTTACCGAAACCTGTGCCATGTGTCAAACGTTGAATGGTCCACATGTCTTTTGAGTGTCTTCCACTGTACCTACCATGTGTCATACGACCCTGCCACTATACCTACCACGTGTCGTACGGACTTGCCATGTCATCAATATAGATGTGCCACATGTCACCCTTGTAGTGGTGACATGTGTCACTCCCTGATTGGTCCACGTATAACTACCACGTCAACAAACCGTACACCCAGTCACCCTGCCATGTGTACCTTGCCACGTCATTTGTACGTTCGTACAGCTTGTACAGTCTGCTGCCACGTGGCATTGTACGGACTGTAGAGCCATCAATTTTTTGCCTGTTTGGCAAAACGAATAGATCGCAATATCTGGAGCATATGAAATTCGTTTGAGCCCGTTCAAGTTTCATTGGGTTTGTATCGACGAGGCCTACACACACGTCTGTTTTGAAGCCATTCTGAGAATTTTATCTTTAGGCCTTTTTGAGCCCCATCAAGCCCCTGGATCCAATTCTGGATCACCTGTTCACGTGTCACTATACGAGCCTACCACTTTTCGTACAGATGTTGACGTCAACATTCCATGTTGATTGTATGGAAGGACACATGTTATCCTATGATTCTTCGAACTCATTATATGGATGCCATGTGGCAATCGGTCGTACTGCCACGTCAACACGCTCACGTCATCTGTACAAACTTCCATGTCATCATTTTTCCATGTTTTTGTTGAAACCTTGAAATGCAATAAATTTCTCATACGACGTTTGTTTGAGGCGATTCACGTGTCATTGGAAATATCTCGTCGAGCTCTATGCAATGAAGTCATTTTAAAGAGCATTTGAGATGATCAATTTTTTCAAGCTTTCTGGATCCTTCTGGATCACCATTGTAAAACAAATGATCAAATTGTTGACATCTTTACCAAACCAATGTGTGGAGCTAAATCTTTCAAGATACACAATATGCTTGTGCTTAGGAAGCTATACTTATGGGGGGGTATCTTGCTGACTTAATTTCACCTCCAAAATCTCTAGAGTCATGTGCTAGTTGGGGGGGGTGTTGGAACCTCAAGTTCTAATGGTTCATCACACTTCTCCTAGAGTCATTTGATCAAGTGGTCAACCAACAACTAGAGATAGTCAGTTGGGCGATCGACCAAAAAATTACAATAATCGATCGAGTAGTCAACTAGCTTGTCAATCGAATAATCGACTAGCAGTTGAAGATAGTCGGTCAATGGATCGACTTGCCGAGAAATCGAATATGACTTGGAAAAATGGATGGTAGAGTTAACCTGGTTCAACTCGTCAACTAGACAACGTGGATTTAACGGAGTCAACTCTAACAATTGACGGTTGTTTATGGACAAGAACTTTCGGATTTCAAGAAAGTTGGTTAGATATTGAGACTATAAATAAAGGGCCCAATGGGTCATTATCCATGTGTAAGTGTGTAAATCATGGTGATCATGTGTGTAATCATGCATTATGATGTTCTGATCAGAATGAATTGTGCTAAAGGGTTGTAACGATGTCTTTAGACACCACCGATCTTCTATGAAGTTATTTCTCTTCGATTATTTTGCAGATTTTGTTATTTGTTTCTCACAAGGTTACACCCAATCCCCAACAATAAAGGTTATGAATTCTATAATCGATTCTTCCATTTTTTTAACAAAATTGATTCTTCCATATAAAATAAAATAAAGATCTAGGAAGCTATCCTTTATAATGAATCAATAATAAAGAAATGATATGGGTTTAGCAAAAACATTTTAATCCAAGTTTGATCGTTCCTAAAATAATTCAATTAATAATTTAAATGATTTATAATATTTGGTAGAATTCAAGGTTTATGATATTTATCTCCGCAAGAAGTTATGTGTTGCCTCTCAACATGAAGGAAATGGAAAACACATCTTCCCTAAGTGCCTCGCCACAACTAAGCATTAACATGTTTTAACATATTACTTAGTGTATTAAGAGTTAGTTTTAATTATATGATAACATTTTATCTAGTTAATTTTTATTTGTTTAAAACTCAAAACTGTATGCATGTCTATCTAAATAAATTTGACGATAAATTTATCATGGCTTCTACAAAATTCTATGAGATTGTGCTTGGATTTAAACTTGTGAAGAGGCCATATTCATTTGGTTTTGAAGGAGCTTGGTAAGATATTAATTACATCTAAATAATCATCCAATCAACATCAATCTATGCACATGTATTATGGATTTTCCGTTGTTGACCATGCCAATTCATGTTTGTTAATGTCGTGCAAGTTATTCAATTATGGGATAGGGATACATATGTTGCAGTCCCAGCATCAAGATGATGTCCCTAAAAAATTCGAGATCAATCCAAGAGATAACTATATCTCTTTCTCGGCATACTTCAAAGTCATGTATATGATCATCTTTTAGCAGATGTTCATCGATTACTTAATTGCTAATCTTATTGTTATGTTTCTTTTGTAGTGCCCAGATATTCTTTTGGTGGAAAAGACACTGTAAGAAATGGACATAAAAGAAAAACTTATAATGGAAGATGAAGGGATGTACCTGATTGAATATGTAACTCTCTATGTGGGCAAATATGCTCCCAACACAGTCTTCTAGAACTTATAATGGACGAATTGGTCAACCAACAAAATGGTCAAGACATGTAAGATAATCAAAGTACAATGTATAGGGAGAAAGGGGAAGAGGTAGAAGTATAATATAACCTATAAGAGTTTCAAAATTATTATGATGCAAAGAAACCAAATATATATTTTCAAAGTGTTTACTAGTAATCACCAATATATTACTATTGATATTTTAACAATTTTCTACTTGCAAATAATAAATATGAATGGAAATGAGATATCTTACTGAGAGTTTGTAATTTGCAACGTGGATATCCAATTGTAGGTTCAAGATTTGCAAAGTTTAAGCAACAGTTTCAACTAACTAGTGATGTATATGTATGTAATTTGTACCTTGGTCCTAGAACTGAATTGTAAATATAAAAGTGATTTAAATTTTATAAACAAAATAATTATTTTATTAGATCTATGTATAACATTGAAGAAAATGAAAACATTTATAATGAAAATATTTGTAATTAAAGACTAACTAATTGATAATCAATCAAATGCATGTTATATTCCCGACATTCAACAAAGACTAATAATACAAATAGGAAAGGTATTTTATGTGTCAAAATCATGCTAAATTTTTTCATCTCAACAAAGACTAATTACGTCGAAGGTGTTGTTTTAAGGGGCAGTTCTTCTTGACTTTTCGTCGTTTGTCCATAACCATTTGCATCGATCCACATGTCTTTGTTAATCTGCCACCTGTGATTGTCATTCACCGCCTCAATGCTTGATTCTTACCTTCACTCATACGTTACAACATGGCTTTAGCAGGATCAAATAAGGGGAAACAAACAGTTTTGTGGTGTAGTTTCCAGAAACGTCTAATTCCCTGTTTACATATCTGAGATGATCCACCTCCTGCAGTCCCTCATCTCTGCTTATTGTTGGGGTCATACCTCAACAGGGATCGTTGCAACATGTTTCTATTATGTTCCATATTGATCCTTTTATGAATTCTCATATGTATCTCTTCTGGTGGGAAGAGCGCAAAGTAACTAAGCCATAAATCCAAAATTTTTAATGGAGTGAAGATTCAGATCTCTTTGGCTTCTCTGTATTGGAATGAACAATGGGTGTTTACAACTTCCACCAGGAGAAGATACAGATCATGTACTGAAGGTATATTTTTAAAGCTCATCAACCATCTATTTTCACACATACCCATTTAAACCAGAGTTTGATATGCAGCTCAATCTCGCTAAGCTCGAGGGCTAATGATACAGGGGATCAAATTTTGCTCAAAAATAAAAGTGCTCAAAATTGATTCAAAACGGGCATGTGCGTAAGCATCGTCGTTCCAAACCCAATGCAACTTGAACGGGATCAAACAGACATCGTATGAGAAATATGTTGCGTTATATTCATTTCGCCAAAGATGCAAAATTTTGTTGATTGTGCAGTCTATACAGTGTTGACGTGGCAAATGACTGTACAAGACGTATGGCCATATAGTGACGTGGTAGAGGAGTTGGCATGTTGATTGGGCAGATGTTGGAAGACAGGTGGACGAATCATATTTTGACAAGTATCATTTCTGGTGGGTAAATATTATGGTGCCACATGGCCCTGTCATGGGCTGCCACGTGGCACCCTCCAAGTGGTTGGCGATTGGTAAAATTATATGACTCCATAGGAGTCAAACCCGTGACCTCTGGGTGTGGGGGGAAGTGACTTGGCAGGCTTGGGATACCAGCTCGCCAATGGTGTTCCTTGTTATGTATGGCCTAAATATTATATTTGAATTGTAATGTTTATTTGGGTGGCAGAGTAAAGGGTTGGGGCTAGGCCCCATCCCGCGACGCATTCGCATGTGACCCTTACCATATGAACCTACACTCCACCTTTGGTGCAAGATTTTAATTGTATGATTGATACGTGGTTTTTGTTTAATGGTGTGTAGCCCCAGTCTACCATATGGCCCACTCCAGTGTTAGCCCGCAGTCTATTACATACGACCCTTTACACTTGGCGCTTAGTGGACCTTTCTTTGGTGTGTAGCCCCTGGTCTTCCATGCGACCAAAGCTTTGGCGGGGGTTTTCAAAGTTTACACTTGGAGTTTATACCGGCAGGTGCGAAGCCTTGGCCACATGGCCACTCCACGTGACCAAAGTTGTGGGGTCTATGCAACGGTTTAGCCACGGGGGGCCAAGAAAGGCGTTGGGTTGTGGCCACATGCCCCCCATGCAACCTACACCTCTGCACAAAGGGGCGCTAAACTCGTTAATTGTTCAACAGATTGCCCCGATTTGTGGGATGCATGTGGGTGTTGAGTTTTAGGCGTAGGAACACTGCGGGAGCCAGGTTGGTCATTCACAAGTAATTTTTGGCGAGTAGGTACAACAAGCATGAAGGGGAAAACTTCCAGGAGGTGTAAATTCTTCATTTTTTGGCCAAACCAGGTGCCGAAAAATCCCAGCTAGGGGTTTTTGGATGTTTTGAAGCCATTGGAGCCATCTATTTTGTATTTTGAACACTGTAAGAGCACTTTTTAAGAACAATGAAAATGATCCAAGGGAAGTTGGACCAGGAGATGTAGCCTAAGAGAGGGGTGAACTCCTTTATCATTTGATGTGTTATCTGTTCATTATTGATGATTTTTATTTGTCTGATATGTTGCTCATGTTTAAGTAAAACTCACTGAATTTAAGTGTTAGTAACTTGATCCAATTACCCAAACACATGCCATTTTACACTTGCAATTTAAAGAGATAAGTCTTCTTCATTTTGAAGATCTATTGGAAACAAATACATTCCATTTTCATATCAGTTGGTATCAGAGCTTTGGTTTTTGATGGCTTGATTGTGTGCAAGTTTTTTTGTTTTCTGATGCTTACAAGGTTGAAGCTCACAAGAGGAGAAGGTCAACTTGTAGAGCTAAGTTCTCAACTGTCAAGAAGGAGAACTATCAAATCACCTCAAGTTTCAAGGATATTTTCACCAAGTATGGCTCATGAGGAGAGTCATGGAACTCTTCCTTCAGAGGAGGAAACTTTCAGAAAAGATTTTTATGATATGACTGAGATGGTCAAAGTTTTGTTTGATGAAAGGAATGCAATATTTCAAGGTGAAAACTCCAACCCTCCAAAGGGTAATGGAGACAATGGTGATAAAACTCCAAAGGGAAATGGAGGGAGTGGTGATTCTGCACCTCCTTCACCTCCATCTTCCACCTCTTCCACCATTTCACAACCACCTCCAAATTCTCCAAAAGATAATGGTAAAACTCCTTTACTAAAGCTTGATATTAAGTTTGAATTGCCAATGTACAATGGAGAGGTAAATGTTGAGAAATTAGATAATTGGATTCGTTAGATTGAAGTATATTGCAGGATACAAAGAATCAGAGATTATGAAACTAAGATTTAGCTTGCTTCTTTAAGATTGGACAGTGCAACACTCATTTGGTGGGAAGCCAAAACTCAAGAGGACATGAAGAAACATGGTAAAGTTTTATCCTCTTGGAATGATTTTATTGTTGCAATTAAAAGGCAATTTCATCCATTAGCATACATGCAGAAAGCTATTATGGATTGGAAAAACTTTAGGCAATCCAAAGGGCAATATGTGCAAAGCTTCACTGAAGAATTTAGGAGAAGAGATTTGGTTTTGGGTGTAGATTTGTCTTCACAAGATACTTTGCTCAAATACATTGGAGGTTGGCATAGCTACTTGAGGCATACCATACTTATTTTTAATCCTTCAAATCTAGATGAAGTATGTGTGCAGGCTACTCATTTAAATGCAAGAGCAAGAAATTAACCTCAAGAGGACAAAAAGAAGTCTTTTAATGGAGACAAGAGAAAGAGGAAGTTTGAAGGAAATGGAAAGAAAAATGCTTCAGTAAAGAAAGAGAGAGAAAAACTCTCATGTAAACATTGTTCAAAGGATGGCCATGATGAAGACCATTGTTGGAAACTTCATCCTAAAAAGAGAAACAAAAATTTCAACAACAAAGAGAAACCAAACATTTTTGCAACTGTACAACAAGATTTAGGATATGATTCGAAATATGAAACAAAAATCACAGCCGTGGGTTTACAAGCTAAGAATTCTATTGCAAGCACTAGTTCTTCAAATTCTGCCATCAATGAAACTCAACATGAAAAAGAAAGGATAGATCTTTTCCACATAAGGGTAATTTCAAAACATACTAAGATAGATACTCTTTTTGATACGAGATCAAAAGTAAACCTTATTTCTAAAGACACTGTCAAGAAACTAGATTTGGAAACTACTCCTCATCCTAAACCATACCCTTTAGGTTGGATATGTGACAAGAAGGTGTAAACTCAGATTTCCACCACTGCAAACTATATAGATGAGGTAGAGATTGATGTTGTTCCGTTGGATATTTGTGGTATTGTGTTTGGAATCCCATACTTATATGATAGGAGAGCCATTTTTCATCGTCATGAGAACAAGTATCATTTGTTTAAAAATAGAGTTGAGTACATTGTTAGAGCACATACAAAGAAGATGAATTTGTCACTTACAAATGCTAGACAAATGAAAAGACTAGTCAATGCTAGTAAGAACCTGGTACTTTTGATGATTAAGCCCAAAGACAATGATGAAGAACAAGTTCTCAAAGGATGTGATACAAAGTTACAATCTGATTTGTATGAGGTTGTTAACTAAAATGTTGAGATGTTTCAGGAACCAATGGGATTGCCTCCTACAAGGGGTATCCAACAAGAGATTCTATTACAGCAAGGAGGTCTTCTTCCAAACATTGACATGTGCAGTATGTCAGACATGGAGAATGTTGAAAACAAAAAACAAGCCCAAGAGTTTCTTGAAAAAGGGGTCATCAAACCAAGCACTTCGCCATGCAGGTCACCAATTGGTTTGGTACCAAAGAAAGATTGTATATGGCGTATGTGGGTACATTTCAGAGTAATGAACAAGACTACATATATGATTGTTGAAGGAGACATATGGAAGAAATATTTGAGATCAAAGAAAGCTCCATTGCAGGCCTTGACAAGTTATGTTTTTCACTTGGTAATAAGGTATAAGAAATACTTTTATGACAAAGTTGTTGATATGCTTACTAGGCCTGATGTTAGTGCTTTAGTTATTTTCAAGCATAATCCTATCATGCATAAGAGCTATTTGGAACAATATGCTTTAGATGTTGATGGCAAGAATGTTTATGCAACTTTATGTCATACTAACCAAGTTGAGGAGTTGTATTCCTATGTGCATGGCAAACTTTTATATCTTGGAAAGCTATGTTTTTCACATGGTAAAAGTGTCAATGTGATAAGGGAAGTACATTCTTATCTTGTTGCTAGCCATTTTGGTGGGAAAGATGGTGGCTAGATTGCAAAGCAAGCATCATAAGTTTTGGGATGAGCATCTAGACTACTTTCAACCTACTTATAACCAGGCCAAGAAGTTCATTAAACCAATTCAGTTTGTGCATCAAACCATTCAAGAACAGTGGAGAAAGAGCCAAGCCAAGTACACAACAAGGCATGACAAGTTTCATATTGGTCTCAAAGGCACCAATCCAAGCAAGGATGGATGGATTGAGATTGTAAGGGTGAGGGAACTGTACCCTCATCTACAAATTGACTAAAAGTAGTCTTTTGGAGGTCCAAAATCTTCCCAATGGGGAGGTGTGATCTAGGGGATCAAATTTTGCTCAAAAATCAAAGTGCTCGGAATCACTTCAAAACGTACATGTGTGTAGGCCTCGTCGTTACGAACCCAACGCAAATTGAACGGGCTCAAACGAACATCGTATGAGTAATATATCACGTTCTGTTCATTTCACCAAACAAACAAAATTTTGTTGACTGTGCATTCCATACAGTGTTGACGTGGCAGCTGACCATATAGGTTGTACAGTCATACAGTGACGTGGCAGAGGAGTTAGCATGTTGATTGGGCAGATGTTGGTAGATAGGTGGACAAATCATATTTCGACAAGTGTCATTTCTGGTGGGAAAATATTATGGTGCCAGGTGGCCCAGACATGGGATGCCCCATGGCACCCTCCAAGCGGTTGGCGATTGGTAAAATTATATGACTCCATAGGAGTCAAACCCGCGACCTCTGGGTGTGGGGGGAAATTACTTGGCAGGGTCGGGCTACCAGCCCGCCCATGGTATTCCTTGTTATGTATGGTCTAAATATTATATTTGAATTGTAATGTTTATTTGGGAGGCGGAGTAAAGGGTTGAGGCTAGGCCCCATCCCCCGACACATTCACATGTGACCCTTACCATATGACCCTACACTCCACCTTTGGCATGAACTTTTAATTGTATGATTGATACATGTTTTTTGTTTAGCGCGGAGTATGGTTTGAATGGTGTGTAACCCTCTATCTACCATACGACCCACTCCAGTGTTAGCCCGTGGTCTATTGCATATGAGCCTTTACACTTGGTGCTCAGTGGACCTTTCTTTGGTGTGTAGCCCCCGGTTTTCCATGAGACCAAAACTTTGGCGCGGGGTTTCAAATTTTACACTTGGAGTTTAGCCCAGTAGGTGCGGAGCCTTGGCCACATGGCCACTACACCTGACCAAAGGCACAGGGTCTATGCAACATGTAGCCACGGGGGGCCAAGAAAGGTGGTGGGTCATGGCCACATGCCCCCATGCGACCTACAACTCCACCCAAAGGGGCGATAAACTTGTTAATGGTTCGACAAATTGCCTTGATTTGCGAGATGCACATGGGTGTTGAATTTTAGGCCCAGGTACGCTCCGGGAGCCAGGTTGGTCATTCACAGGTGTGTTTTGGTGAGCAGGTATAACAAGCTTGAAGGGGAAAACTTCCAGGAGGTGTAACTTATTCATTTTTTGGCCAAACCAGGTGTCGAAAAAGCCCAGTTAGGGGTTTTTAGACGTTCTGAAGCCATTGGAGCCATCTATTTTGTATTCTGAGCAATATAAGAGCACTTTTTAAGAATAGTGAAAATTATCCAAGGGAAGCAGGACCATGAGATGTAGCCCAAGAAATGGGTGAACTCCTTTATCATTTGATTTGTTATGTGTTCATTATTGATGGTTTTTATCTGTTTGATATGTTGCTCATGTTTAAGTAAAAATCATTGAATTTAAGTGTTAGCAACTTGATCCAATTACCCAAACACATGCCATTTTACACTTGCAATTTAAAGAGATAAGTCTTCTTCATTTTAAATATCTATTGGAAACAAATTCATTCCATTTTCAGATCAACTAACTTATCAATAATTGGAGTTAGAGATAGTCACCAACAACTTCTCTATGTTTCATTTTGCTTGAATCTTCATGTTAATGAATGACTTTGTCACCAACATCTTCTCGAAGGGCATAAATATCATGAATATCCCATTATTGTTTTGAAAATGTAAAAACATATTTTCTTTTATTACCTAAACGACTTGTTATACCTTAGATGTATTTTATTTCAACCATCAATAATGGTCGAAGCTGAATTTGAGCACTGACCTGGATATCCAAAGTAAGAGAATTCAGATATAAAAACTAAATAGTAGAAACTCCCTTATCCCATGAAATTCTCTGACCTATGAATCTGCACTGTCCCTACTATGCTTACAACCTCTTCAAATGGCTTATTGTCTAAGAGTGTTGACAGTGTATGAAATATTCACCTTGTTCTAAAGAAACCTATTCATATCAAAGATGGGAGGTTGGCGATTTGATTGAAGATTTATGCAGTTATACAGGAAAAATTCAACACTTCTCGGACATTGGACGACTATTCTTCCGATATGTTTTCGTTGCACCCCAAGTTCTATATATTGTCATCTAACTTGTTTATGTTCGAAAACACAAGTATTCCAACGGAAGATGGACACCTTCAATAACCACTCACACAACCATATCAAATATCAACACACCGATGTTTTGACCTGGTAAAACCCCTACGGGGAAACATCCACGGCCCCAGCGAACGTGGACACTTGGAGCAACTTATTAATGCAAAAGAAAAAGATTACAAAGATATTTTACAAGAGAGTTTCTCACAATCGATCATCGACAAATGACCGTCCATGCTCTTTAAATAGAGATCATGGACCAATTAGGTGTTAATCCACAGATCAATGGCCGCTAAGATCGAGGAGAATATGAATCGTCGGATCACTCTATGTCGGGAACATATCGTGACTGTTGAACTTCCTAACTACAAATGCATACTAAAGAAACACACTTTTACCTAACGAAACATTAGACCAAGTAGATCTTAACTAACTTCTAAGTTTCTAAATATCCTAACATCCCCCCTTAAGAATAACTTGGGATAGGATTGAAGGATTTACAATAGTGACACAATAGCATAAGAAAAGAGGCATTAGAGCCTATACCCCCTTGATGACAACTTCTTGAACTCCTAACACAGATCAAAGTTTGGAAAACTTCACTTATGTAAGAGACTTTGTGAAATGGTTTGCAACTTGATATTTTGTAGGGAAAAAGAGCACTTCAATAACTTGATCATGAATGAGCTTTCTGATGAAGTGCATGTGTAGCTCGATGTGTTTTTTGCGCTAATGTTGAGCTGGGTCTTTGGCGAGCTTGATGGCACTCTGATTGTCGCACCAAAGGTTGGTTAGATGTTCATGTTGGAATCCAAACTCTGAAAGAATCTGTTGAATCCATAAGGCTTGTTGACTTGCATTTATCGTTGCTCGATACTCTGCTTCTGTTGAAGAAAGTGAAATAGCATGTTATTCATAGATGATTTTAGGGGCTAAATTTCACAAATGGGCTAATTTTCCATGGTTTTTCCCCAAAAAAGATTTGCTAATTTCCATTTTTTCTAAAAATGATTCGTCCAAATTCCATAGAATAAATTTTTTTTACCTTAGAAATCGCCAAACTTTTTAGAAACTATATAAAATCCTTAAAAATTTGAATATTTTTACAAAACTATCGCCAAGCATTTTACATTTTAAATATTAAGGACCGGTAATATTATCCCACGTTTCTACATTTTAATATAAGTTTATATCCTTAAAATCATCCCTGATGTTGTTTCTTACAAGCCCAAGTGACAGGTCCTGAACCAAGGCTAAAAACATAACCTGCAATAGACTTCTAATCTTCAAGGTCTATGACCCAATCTGAATTAGTGAAACCAACCAATAAAGGATTCCCCCCTGAATTGTAATATATCTCAAACTGAATTGTACCATGGACATAGCGAAGTATCCTTTTAGTTACTTTCCAATGGATTTCATGGGGTGTTTGCACATACCGGGTAGAAAGACCAACATCAAAGGAAAGATCAGGATGGGTATGAGTCAAGTATAAGAGCCTACCAACTAACTGACGATACAAGGTAGCATAAACTTCGGGAGAAGTACAGGTGGTAGCAAGCTTCACTCCAGAATGGAAGCGAGAAGGGGATGGTTTACAATCATCCTTGTGAAAGCGATGAAGAAGGTCACATTCATACTTAGATTGGGAAATAAAAATTCCTTCATTGGTTTGCAAAACTTGGAGGCCAAGGAAATAGTGCAAAAAACCTAAGTCTATCATTTCAAATTTCTTCTTAAGGTTGGTTTTCACATGGTTTAAAAGTTTTGAGTCACTACCAGTAAGGATAAGGTCATCAACATAAAGGACAAGGATTATGATATGGATTCCTACTTTCTTGGTATGGACATTAGGATCAGAATGGCATCTAGAGAATCCAGTGGCAATATGAAAGCTGTCCATTTTGACATACCAAGCTCGAGGAGCTTGCTTAAGACCATAAAGAGATTTCTTAAGACGACAAACAAGGCTAGATTCATTTTGGACTTAGCCAGGAGGTTGTTCCATGTATATTTCTTCTTGCAAATCTCCATGTAAGAAGGCGTATTTAACATCCATCTGATGGACCTCCCATTTATGTGAGGCAACAAGGGAAAGAACAAGGCAAATGGAATTCATTTTGACTACAGGGGAAAAAGGTTTCATTATAGTCAATTCCTTCAACTTGGGAAAATCCTTTGGCAACGAACCGAGCCTTGTGACTTTCAACACTTCCATCTGATGCATACTTAGTTTTGTAGACCCATTTACATCTGACAATTTTTCTTCCTTTTGGAAGAGGTACAAGATCCTAAGTATTGTTTGCCATTAAAGAAAGATACTCTTCATTCATTGTTGTATCTCAATATGGATGACATGAAGCTTCTACAAATGTCTCTGGATCTTGAGTCTCTGAAACTTGATCCAAAAGAGAAGAGGATCATTGGAACTGTGAACATGTCTGACGTTGATATGAAGGATCACCGACAAGATCACCAGTTGTTTCTCGTGTTGAACAGACCCATCTAGGAAGTGGTGGAGCTGGAGCTAGTGTTGGTTCAGGTTCAAAAAACTCATCTGGAGGAAGGTGAGCAGGAGGAGGTGGATTTTCATCCTCGCTATCATCATCTGAAGAATAAACCAAAATAGGAACAAAAGAAGGCACAAACATCGAAGATGGCTCGTAGGTCGAAGAAGGCACAAATTCTAAATTAGGCTCGCGGTCCAAGAGATTTTGATCAAATTTAACATCTCTTCTAATAATAATTTCATTACAATGCGATTGAAGAAGTCTATAACCTTTGACATCTTTAGAATAACCAACAAATATACACTTCTCACTTTTAGGCTACAATGCTTTCCTTTTCTCATCAAGAATGTGAGCTCGTGCTATACTGCCAAATACACGGAAGTGACTTACATCTGGTTTAATTTTAGTCCAAGTTTCTCATGGTGTTATATTTTTAAGAGCCTTTGTGCGAGTGTGATTTACTATGTAATTTTCACAGTTGATGGCTTCCGCCCAATACTCTAGACTTAATCTATTAGATTGGATCATATAATTAACCATTTCTTTTAATGTGAGGTTCTTTCTCTCGGCAACACCTTTTTGTTGTGGTGTATATGGAACAATGTGTTGCATTTGGATGCCATGTGTAGTGCAGTAACTTGTAAAATTATTGTTCACATATTCGCCTCCATTATTTGTTCTTAACCTTTGAATTTGATGGCCAGATTGCTTTTCTACAAGGGCCTTGTAGGCCAAAAACTTGTCAAAAACTTTGCTCTTAAGTTTTAAGAAGTAAACCCAAGTACGTCTGGAAAAGTCATCAATGAAAGTTAAGAAATAATTGCACCCAAAAAAAGAAGGACAAGAAAGTGGACCACACAAATCACTGTGAACAAGTTGCAAAGGGCCCGAGGCGTGCCAAGAGGCACATTTTTCAAAACTATCCCGATGATGTTTTCTAAGAACACAACTAGCACAAACACCATCTCTGCATGAAACACAAGGAAGACCAGTCACAATTTGTTGATTACATAGTTGTTGCAATGAGCGATAGTCTAGATGACCAAATCGCTCATGCCAAAGTTTGCTCAAGTCATAACTATGAGCAACAAAAACTGATGAAAAAGATGATGACCCAAAGTTGTCAAACTTGTACAACCTGGTAATATCATCAACAATTCCAGTTGCAAGAACACGCTTAGGATATTTTAGATCCTTGATTACAACTTTATGAGGTGAAAACTCTACGGTTTTACCTTCACCTGAATGAGTGATTTGATATACCGATAGAAGGTTACAAGAAAGACTTGGAACACATAATACATCATTTAAATGACCATTTTCGATTTGAAGTGTTCCAAATCCTACAACACTAAGAGATCTATCATCACCAACCAATATTTTCTTGGTGTTACATTCATTTAGAGCAAAAAATATGTCTTTATCCTTAGCCATATGATAAGATGCTCTATAATCAATAAGCCACTCATCAGAGGAAGAAGTAGAAGTTGTATTGAAGGAGAAACCAGAAGCAGAAAGTGCATTTCCATGAGAAGAAGAAGAAGAAGAAGTAGAATCAATATTGATGTTTTGCTTCTTCAGCGTTGCTTCTAAAGTTGCCATCTTCTTGAAATATTTGGACTCATCATGACCATCTTTATCACAAAATTTGCAGTGTTTGTCAGTCTTCCTATTTTTATATTTTGCTCATTTGTCACCATTAGGAGCGGAAGTTGTTTGAGTGGGTTTGGGGCCGTTATCTTGATTGTTGTTATGGCGAGGTTTTTGCTTCCTGGGACTCTTGGGTTTATCTTTCTGATGGACGACTAAGGCTTTGTTGGAGGTACCTGCAGTGTTGATCACTCCAAGTTGTACAAGGTTATCTTTTTCTCTAATCAAAGCATCACAAAAGGAATCAAGAGTGGGTTTTTGATAATTTTTCCCTATAGCCTCTCTCATGGCATAAAAGGTAACATAAAATATGCACTACCTAGCTTAGAAAGAATAAGATAGATGCAACGCTTTTCATTCATATTTATCTTACATTCTTCACATAAAATTCAGAGTGTTTTAAACTTAGATAGATAGTCTTCAATGCAAGAAAAATCACTTGGAATTAAAGTCAGTACTTGATTTTCTAACTGTTGTGCTCGAATAATATTGTGTTTACCAAACACAGATTCAATCTTTTCCCAAGCTTCATCGGGGTTATCAATTTATTTAAGGTGGAACCTTAAATCGGGAGAGATTGACATTTCGATTAGTCCACGAGCTTCATCATTCCTATTAACCCATTTGAATTTCTTATCAACATCAATAGATTTTGTTTCATTTCACAAGGTAATCCGGTACAAGCCTTTACTTCTTAATAAATCCTCCATATGAGATTTCCATTTGAAGTAGTTGGTGTTGGTAAACGAAAGATTACTTGAAGAAGCCATATTAAATATGTATATAATATGGATTTAAAAACTAAAAAAATGATGATCTGGATGGAAAGATCTCGAAAAATTAGGCAGTTTAAAAAAAACGACACTGAAAATGGACTTTGGGTGTGAAAATTATGCCCTTTTAAAAAAAATGCATAAACAATAATCAAAGGACCACGTGGTGGTGTAAGTTGTTTTATGAAGTGACCCACTTTTATAAAAAGAAGTGGGATCACTTTTACAATGAAGTTACTTTATAAAAGAAAAGTTGCATGCAAAATAAATAACTCTAAAATAAAATATTAAAGCTACTTATAGTGATTCACTTTTATACTTGAAGTGAAATACACTTTACAATGGAGCATGAACTAAAAAAAAAAAAAGTAACAAAAAGAGAGACTTGAACTCAAGACCTCTTACTTAACAAGGAAACTTTTAACCAAGTGGGCTAACAAAACATATTGTATTGTTTAGCAAGAGGATTGGTGGTGTTGTTGTTGGCCTTGGAAAGCGTGCTAAAAAAAACTATTTTCCCACAAGAAAAGATTTTTGCTTATCGATGACAAGAAGGGTTAGATCTCGATTAGCTTACCCGAAAAATGCACATTTTCTTATTTGTTTCTGATTTTCTGAGGTTGCATAGGGCACGAGGAAAAGAGCATAAGCAGATCTAAAAGAGTAGCAACCTGGAAACAAACAATATAAAACCAAAATAATACTCTGCAAAATAATTTTAAAATGGTGTATTCGAGGTTTATACCTCCGGATCTAGCTGAAATGGTCGTATCTTGGGAAAACAAAAACCTTTTCGAGTGAAACGAAAAGTGTTCCTAAATGAAACGAGCACTCCAGATGCAATGGAACAATCCTCTCATCCTAGAAATATATGGAAATGGCGGAAAATGGAGATGAGACAACTTGGCTTCACAATCTCGATCTAGAACATGAGTGGGTCTTCAAACAAGCTTTGATACCATGTTCGACAACATAGGTATTCCAACAGAGGACGAACACCTTCAATAACCACTCACACAACCAAATCAAAGATCAACACATCGATGTTTTGACGTGGTAAAACCCCTTCGGGAAAACATCTACGGCCCCAGCCAACGCGACCACTTGGAGCAGTTTATTAATGCAAAAGAAAAAGATTACAAAGAGATTTTACAAGAGAGTTTCTCACAATTGATCATCGATAAATGACCCTCCATGCTCTTTAAATAGAGATCGTGGACCAATCGGGTGTTAAGCCACAGATCAATGGTCATTAAGATCGAGGAGAATATGAATCGTCGGATCACTCTATGTCAGAAACATATCGTGATCGTTGAATTTCCTAACTACATATGCATAGTAATGCATACTAAAGAAACACACTTTTACCTAACGACACATTAGACCAAGTAGATCTTAACGAACTCCTGAGTGTCTAAATATCCTAACAATTTACTATATTTATGGCTTCGACTATTGCATAATAATACAAACTCTGACATCCCCTTCTTTCGTCGTTATGATTCACAGGCACTCACAAATTCCGTTTAACGCACACACTTACTGGAGTCTTTGACTCTGACTCTTCCATGGGATTTGCACAAAAATAGCCTATGGTAATAAATTGCTACTCCTCGTCTGCTATTTCAGCACATAAAAAATTCAATCCTTTTGTTTTTTAATCTTTGTGATTCGTATTTCTTGTGGTTTAGATTTTAATGGCGCCTACCCCAACTTTGGTTCCTCCCTCTTGTTGTCTAGTTGATTTTGATTTGGTTTTGGTCAAAGTTGTGAACCCAAACAAGATAGTAATAATCACGACCTTCAATGAGGCATGAGGGATGCCTAATAGCATGATTGATCTCTTCCTCGAGAGCTTCCATGTGGGTGAAGGGACACATAAATTATTGAACAATATGCTCATTGTTGCTTTGGATAGCAAGGCTTACAACCGTTGTCTCCAAATTCATCTGAATTGTTATTCCTTGAAGACAATGAGTGTTGATTTCTCTATAGAGAGGTTATTCATGACAAAAGATTACTTTAAAACGATGTGAAGCAGACTTGGCTTCTTGGCAGAAATTTTGAAACATAGTTACAATGTTGTTTTCTAGATAAGTATTTATAAAATGCCTGGAAGTGGTTAGACAAGTTTGTTTGCCTTATTTGATTGGATTGGGTCTAACAATTTGAATTCACTTCAATGTTTCCTCAACCTTGTTTCGGGGTTATGCTAGTAATAAATACAAATAGAAAAGGTATTTTATGTATCAAAATCATGCTAAATTTGTTCATCTCATCATAATTTGATAAAGATACACAATAATATGTATGGTATTGTTATAGACGTAAAGTTGGTGATTCAATTCAAGATATACGAGTCGTAAGTCACTTTAACGTGTGATTTTACAATTATAAATTAAATGGTGTTGTATTTATAACTAGTGACTTTTGGAGTGTAAAGGAAGAAGACACAAAATGAAAATAAAGATGAAAAAAGGGGAAACAAGTTTATAATAATAAACATTATTTTAAAGTAAGCCAAAAAAAAAAAAAAAACATGTTGAGACTTTCTTTAAGAGACTTCCATGAAAGCATACCATCACTGCTTTAACTTGACGAATGCAAAGTTGTGAGTTGCAAGCAAAAGTTTGTTTCATAATAAAAATGTAAACGTGGTCAAAGCTTTATTAAATTTCCCCACTTTTTTCTAGTGTCGTGGACGGTACCGTTAAGTGTTTTAGTGAATTATGGCTTTCTTTGACGCAACTTGAGAATCTCTATATTAATTGATATGGGAGGACCCACCAAATGAATTGATTTTAGGCTCACCAAACCATCCCTAAGAGACGTGGTTAATGTTCACATCATGAATTTTTAACTACTTCATTGCATCACTACATTAATTACTTAAATCTAAACCTTGTGAGCATAAAACATTGAATTACGAGTTAGTCTAAGATATTAATTAAAATTATAAAAATAAGAAAGCGTTAAGCATATTTGAAGCTATTTGTCGTTATACACAAAATTGTAATTTTAAATTAAATAAGGAAATATTAGCTAAATTGTAATTTTAATTTAAATAAGGAAATATTGGCTTCTTGTATAAGAACATGTGTTTTCTCCGAAGAGATCATATGTTCAAATCCAAAGGAAAATATAGTGATAAAATATTGGCTTCTCGTAGAAGAACATGTGTTTCCTCCAAGAAGGTCACATGTTGAAATCCAAAAGGGGTAGGGTATGTACACTTTCGTAGACTTTAGTAGTCAAATTGTTGCGCGGAGGGGGTCCCCTGTCCCACAAACAAGGGGGTCTCAGACACGAATTTGATGTCTCGCTTGGTTGTGACCTTAAAATTAGATAAATATTATTATTATATTGTTTGTTGGGGACTAGTAGTGTAGTTAGTGGGTAAATGTTACTTGGGATAATTATAGTGTACAAAGTACAGTAAATTTTTTTTATAAAAATACCATATAATTATATACTAGCATACCTCTTAAGTGGGTGCATAAGAATGTTGTAGTAAATTGAGGGAAGTTTTCATATTAATATTGTTAATTGGAATCATAAAGATATTGCAATTAAAATGATCTACTATCTTGATGAAAACCTCTTACAATAACTCCCAAATTTGTGAAAAGATTGAACATTTTGAAAAGAGAAAGTGTAAATCCTCATAAACTCAAGAACCTGATATACGATATATTATAGGTTAAATTATATAGTTAAATGGATGATCTTTAAATTTTGATTTTATTTTAAAGATGATAATTGTCATGACCCCACAAGACGCCTGAACAGATCTTACAATCGTTCACCTCTTGAGGGTGTGCAACCGCAACGGTTCTTACTTGGTTGTTTGGCACACCAAGAATACTTCATCCAAACTATGCCTCTTCACCTAAAGCATGTTCATACTCCATTCTAGGCTACCAGTGAGTCACACTTCTACTTAATGCAACTCTTTCTTACTTAGACAATTCTTAACACGGTTTAACACTTAGTCTTATTTAAACATGCATCCATGAACATGAGAATCCAAGAGAACAACTGTGGAAAAAAATGAAGACAAACACAAAAATAGTGTGAGCGGAAAAAACTGTGCCTAACACCCAACTAAGTCCTTGTTCTTGCGAAACAGTTACAAATGAGCACTATGGGCTCAGTTTACAACAAGGCAAAGTCAAACGACTCACCTCACCTCACCAACACACTCAAGAATAGATCTGTCACCGCAAGACTCTTTGTTGCAACGTCTTTGCAACTTCTTGCGGTGCACTCAAACGTGCCCACAACCACAACCTTCTTGTCCCTTCATTTATGTATACTTTCACCAAGCTAACACAGATTTTGGTTCTACTTCACACAAGCTCCCACAAACCCGCGTTTTCAGACTTCCTCGAAACCTTCCAAAGCATCCAAATCTTGGTAATTTGTCTTGCATCTTGGAAACTTTGCCTCAATTCATTATTGCATACTTGCCTCATACTTGCTCTCCAAATCTCTTGCCAAAAATGCTATATGCTTCCTTTCGTTGTGCGGCCTTGCTTTTATATGGACTCCAAGAGTCACTTGTGGCAAACATTGTGTCTCTTGGGTGTGTCACACCCCTTCGCAAAACTACACTCATCCAACTCATCGCACCCTTATATGGACCTGATGCAACCATCCAAAGCCCGTGCACCCATCAACTGTTCATTTCTTGGACCGATGCACACCCTTTGCCTTGTGCACTCTTTGTGTCGATCATCATGACTCCTCGTGAGTGTGTCGATGGGGTTGTCCAACCTTTCCAAAGTGCCCATGTTATAGAGGGAAGATGATTCCACTCCTTGGCATGTTCCCAAGTCGCTCCACCCTTTCCCAAAAACAATCCAAGTCTTCGTCAATCGTTTTACTGCAAGTAAGGTGTGTTCCCCCTTGGTATCGTGTGTCACCATCGTGCACCCAAAGTTCTCCAGCCCACACCCAAATGTCTTTGTTTGTCCAACCAATCGATTCCTTCCTTGTGTTCTTCGTTTGTCTGTAATCTTCCCAAGGAGCGCGCGCGCTCGGTGGGTGTCATGGGAGAGACCCTTACGATAATGAAGATGCCAATGATGACGGAATTTGTTGATAAGAATAATAAAAATATTGCAATTAAATTATTATTTTTTAAAACTAATGATGAACCCAACCATGAGTTCCAAAATTGTGATAGATGGACCACACTAGTTTGGTCTGAAACGTCGAAAATAAAAAAAACCTATGCGATGAATCCGAACGAACTCTCTGAACAAAACAATGGTCGCAAAAGTCTTAGAACAGAGATAGAATTGTATGTTTGGTGAATTTCTATGTTCTTCAATATCATTAAGATCCTCAGTGTTTTTGACAAACAAGCTACATGAAATGGTGATAGAACTATACATTTGGTGAATTTCTATGTTCTTCAGTATTAGTAGAATCATGGGTGTTTTTGACAAACAAGCTACATGCACAAAAACTTGAAATGCATATCATATAGTCTTTTGTGAACTTCTTTTTTTTTTTTAACGAGAACGGTTATGAAATATATTTGGAAGACAACAGGAATCTGCTGGTACGATTACAATCAGCCTTCATTAGAACATTCTTAGCGCTTACTTCGAGCATTAGCCCTTGTCACACACCTACTACGGCAACTAAATTATTTTTGTCTTTTCTTCAACGGACATAATCCCTGAATTTCTACGGGGCCTAGCGTAGACCATCCCTTCCCTTATCCTCCTCCAAGCGACCACAACCTGGCCTTAGCGCAAGCGCCTTTCGCAACTCACGAGTTGGAGAGTCAAGGCTCTCAACTCCTCTTTCTCCAAACGTCGATACCCAAAATGCGATACGGGTATGGCTCCCTCCTTACTAGCGCCTGCTACATATAACCGTAGGCTAGGCTAAACACTAGCACTACTCGCAACTCACGACTTCGCGAGTTGGAGTGTTGAGCCCTCGTGCTCCTCCTTTGTGAATCCCTGAAACACGAAAGGTCAATGTTACGTGGACTCTGCCAAAGCGACGCGTACATGCCACTTGTCTCCTCCATTGTATTCTACTTACGAGTTGTGTCGTTGCCGCCCGTCGCAAGAGACCTCGGCTCTCAGCGTTTCGTGACCTTAGCGATCAAGGTGCAACTTCTTCACCCTTCGAAACCCCGAAACACGATAAGTCAACAATGGGTTGACTCTTTCCCAGGCGACATATGTCCACCACCTGTCAACCACGTGGTCCCCACCTAACGGATGTGCCACGTGTTCGCACGAGCCCTCAATGCTCGGCTCTTCACGACTTCTGCAGTCGAAAAGAAATTCTTTCAACCTTTGAACCCCCGATACGCAATACCGCGTGGAGGTTCTGATCCAACGGTTCTCCCGTGGCTTGGATCCAACGGTCTGGATCCTTTCGCGATCTTTCATATCGCGAGTCCTTAAAACCTTGCTCATTGACTCCTTCAAGTCGCGAGTAAGAAAAACGTTGAGCTTTCGCCATGTGCCCTCCTTGATGGACGACTACGATCAAATCACGACTTCGCACATCGCTAGTTCGAATAGTATGTTCTTTGACCTTCTTGCTCTACGAGTCAGTGAAATGTTGAGCTCTCGCCATGCATCCTCTACAATGGATGGCTTGATTTCCTCTTTGAAGAGTTCAGGATTTCGTGACTCACACGTTGTAAGGTTCTTCCTTCGAACCCCCGACTCCTGAAACGTCGAAATCTCCCTCTAGACGATCGACGGTCCAGACCACTCTTGGGTCAATGGCCATGATCACGTCGTTATTTTGCATATCGTGAGTTGGTGTAGTCTTTCCTTTTGACCACTCCCAATCGCGAGTCAGCGAAATGTTGCCCGATTGCCACGCGTCCCTCCTTTGTTTCTTCCATCGGTCGACACGTGTCCAACTTGATATCTGACGGTCTAACTTCCCATCGGGATTTTGTGTATCGCGCATTCGAAGGGATCTCTACCTATGTTTCCCTGAACGTCAAAATCCTTCTTTGGGCACGAAGCATTAAGATTATTGCTACTTCTGTAGATCTGACGATTGTCCGTCCTCGTCTCTGCATTCCTCCAATATCGACCGTTTTTCCTCTGGAGCGTTCGCTGCTTCCAGTCCTTGAATAATTTTGGTCTCCAAAGGTTTTGAACCTTTTTCCCTTCCTCTGCAATCCACCTTGGTTTAAGGAACACTCTGCAAGTGTTATCCCTCCTGAGCTTTGTCAGCTATGAAGGACTTAAGAGCCTTGTTCTCTTCTTATGGGCTTAACAGGCTTCATCCTCCAAGGGACTCAAAACGATTAGGAAGGTTTACATGCGTACATGAAACTGTGTTCACGGTCGACGAACACACAGTTCATGACTCAGGCTTATGCCACCACAGGACACAAGTATTTACGAGTATAAAACATATCCTAACCATATGATTTCTTACTGGCCTAATTATACAACCAAGCAATGATAAAAGGAATATAGTATATCCATTAAGAAGTCATGCACAATTCCTGCAACATACACAGTATAGCCAATTCATACACAGTTACAGATAAATTACACAGGGCAGGAGATCACTTATCTATTATAGATTGTCGCCAACCAACTAACTATGGGTGTTCATCCTTCCACTCAACCATAGGCACAAAGGCATTCATTCTTAGCACTCTGGCCACCCTCGTTCCAAGCCATGATATCACCAGGGGATTCTCACACTTCCTGAGGGTTCTTCCTCTGTTCTCACTTCTATTTGGGTCATGTTCTTTGTAACTCATAGCTTTCTCTCTCTCGGTTATGGCCTCGGTGAGGTTTCTCAGATGCTCCTCGGCATCAAGCTCGCGGCCTTCAGTTCGTGACTTGCTGGAGAGCTCTGCGCATCTCCCTTGTGAGCTTACACTCTTTTTGTCCAGTGTCTCCTCTCCCGTGTGTATCCCTCTTACCTTGGAAGGTTTTCCGACCTATCATGTTCCTTTTGTCAGAAGGAAGTTCAGGTTTGCAGGTCCCTGTGGTACTTCGGGCTGACAACTCATGTTTCCATTCATGGGGGTGGTTGATAATTCAACCACCGGTCCTTTCTTCGTTAATTGATTTCTCTCCTTGGGATTTGAAGGAGGTTGTCATCCTCATCAAGGGAAATTTGGGGTTATTTGTCATAATGAACCCTCTCTTATAGTTTTCATATTCTTCCTCTAGTGATATCATGGCCAGTACTTTCAAGGCTTCACCCCCACAGTCAGTCATTGGCAACTCAAACAATAATACATTTACATTGTCCTCGTGCTAATGCATGGTAATTCTTATTTTATGATTAATTACAAATTGGGGGAAATAGGGTGTTACAATTCCCTCCCCCTTAAAGGAACACCGTCCTCGGTGTTCTTTCTCAAAAACACCTGTCACGCCTTTCTCATTCAGCCACTTCAGAAATCTTGACCTTTGTCCTCGGTCAGGTCCTCTTTCAGGATCTTAGTCTTCGTCATCTGCCTTCAATAATTCTTGGATAACAAGCACATTAATCACAATTTTGTGCGAAAACATCTTACTATTGTTCAAAATTCAAAAGGAAAATTTCATAATCTTAGCACAATAATTATCTGTGAAGTTTGTGGATCTGTATCCACATGGTAGTTTTGTTATCCATGCTCATCGCTTTCCTTGACGTACCCATTGGGTGCATGATTCCAATTCAATAGTTCACAAGAGCTATCATGATTTCATCTTCCTTTCCAAGGTTTTTCCGCAC
>ML807761.1:151982-179262 GCA_009831015.1 Picea engelmannii | reverse complement strand
GTAGAAGGTCCGAGAATTCGAGTGTTTCAACGAAAGGAGTGGAGGCTAAGCCAAAGAAGCAATGATGTTGGAAAGTTAAGAAAGAACGTAACAAGATGGTGGTGGGAGCGGAAATTGACAATGGTGACATTCCTAATCTTCTTGGGTAGTGGGTCGGTTTTGTGGGAAAACCATTTCACTCACTTCTCTTTAGTCTCAGATGGATGAGAACTAGTCTAGTTTGCTTGGATATCGAACCAAATTTCATACCTTATCACGAGGTTGGATTTGTTTCAAATTCAACAACAAGGAGGATATGACAGAGATATATAACAGGGTCTGGGGATGCGCCCCTTGTGGACTTGTCTTAAAAGAGTGGGCAATTTCATTCGACCCTACTTGACACTTGATGGCTCCAACGAAAGTCCAGGTGTAACATCTCAAGATTTGGTTTGAGCACATGCTCCTCCTCCACAGATCGAAATGGACAATTCAGGCGAGATGGAGAATACTCACTTCAATCCATAGTGGTGAAGGACTTTCATATAGAAAATTTGGGTTCCTTGTGCAGCCTGTCGTGCAAAGGATGACTTCACCAACAAATTCTTACGATGGAATTCATGGTGAAGGCTTGACCGAATGCGTGAGCTAGGTGGGCGCTCCATGGAAGCTGGGTGCCCCACTGAAATGAAATTTTGGTTGAAGGCATTGGTTGGACACTTCGAAAAGGAAGGAACCCAACCAACCAGACCCAATGGATTAGATGAGTTGGCGAGATCAGACGCATTGGTCACATGCCATGCCAAGGGGAGCAAACCAAGGAAACAATGAATGAACATCAATATGACTTGTGCGCCCAAAATAAAAAAAAAACAATGAGTCATCTAAGTAAGAGCGCGCCCTTTGGAAAGTTAGCTTGAAATGTTAAATTGAAAAAATGACCAAGGGATGTGTAGGCTCCGTGGTGAAGGGGCGTGTCGGTTGGAAGGGCTGTGCCCCTATATAAGCCAAAGGAGGAAGTCATTTGGAAGGAAGGCAAGGTTGGAGCTAGCAAGATAGATTCTTCATTATCGCAGGTTGGGGAGTTTTGAGGCAATGACCAAGAAGGAAGGGCGATATCCTCCCAAGGAGCCAAGTCAACCTTGGAGGGTGACTTGAGTTTCCTTGGGGAGGCTGAACGAGGAGCAAGTTAGGAAAGTATTTCTTGAAGGGAGCTGGTTAACAAATGAACTGTGGTAGTGAAGGGAGGTCACTCCAATATGAGAAAAAGACAAGTCTGTTACGAGTAAATAAACATGTGCACTAAGAAAGAACCACAAACATTATAGAGACGAAGCATGAAGAGTTTCGTTTAACTATAGAGATGAAGGAAGGGTGCACAAAGGAACCTCACTGAAGACGATTTGTATGGTTTTCACACAGGTTCTTTGTAATAGAGAAAAATCTCCTTTGTATAAAATTTATTTGCGTGGCACGAGTGTTTGGCTCGATACACTATTGTTTTGTTTTGTGTAAAGAAGTCTTGGGTATTAGGCTGGTTTGGATGCCCACATATATGTTTTGTTTGCACTGTGTATGAATATTTTCTCTTTATTGTTGAAGCTAAGTATAAGAAAAACACAAACATAATTTAAGTAACAAATGAGACAAGATGAATATGTAGCCCGAGTTGAGAAAGTCGATTTGGCCTTGCCATTGAACGAAAGACGTCTGTGCCGCATGGTGTCTGGGAATGTTGGGTGTTTTCCACCACCCAAATTGAAGTTTTCCATGCCCGTGACAGGTGGTATCAAAGCTAAACGAATATCAAAATCATGTTTGGGTCGTAGGGCAAACAACTGAGCACATTTTCCACCATGAAAACTTCATTCCGTGCACTACCGAAGATAGTAGTTGGGTCGATTGGGTTGCAGATGATGATTGTAGTTTTCGAACGAGGTGACTCATTACAGATTCATGCAAGTGAGTTAACAACATGTGAATTAATGATCATTGGATTTATCCATGGTGTTCTAGTGCAGAATAATTTCAGGGAATAAAGATAACATATGAAGAAGATGGGTTTGGTTCAATGCATGGAGAAGGTGACTTGACGTATTTTTGTATATTGCTGAGTTGAGTTGAAGGATTGATGTGAACAGTCTGGATGGACATTACCGAGACGAGTCTATGTTGGGATTCACTATAAATAGATGTTGGGTCCTGTTGTTGCATACTTTTGATTGCAGTGACAGATGGATGTGATGGAGTGTGCCATGGAGCTTGGCACCTTGGTGACGAAGGAAAATTGTGGCATGGACAAGATTCAGTGGGGGTGTGGTGACTAGGGTGCATCATAGTTTTGACTTAGCTGAAAAAAATGAACTTTCTCTTGGGCCACAACAAGGAAGTTCATTTGTGAAATCAAACTTGATGGTTTGGGATGAGTTGTAGACTTGTGACAGTATGAGGACTTGAACCATGAAGTTGCTGAAGATGCCATGAAAAAGTAATATTATTTCAAGTTCTTAGCAGAATCTGGATTGTTGCATTGGTTCCTTTGAAGGGTGAATGGGGAGACTTGTCTGAAGATAAGGGTGACCCATTCCCATCACAAACTTGGGGAGTTCCAAGTGCTGCAACCTTCGTTGGAGTCACAGAATAGTTCATAGTACCCTAGTGGGGGCAGATGCAGATGAGGACTTGGAGCAACATGCTTGGGTGAGTTCACACTTCATTTGAGAGGAGTTGGATGAGGTTCTTTAGTTCATTGAGTACCTTAGACACATTAGTTTGGTCATGAGGTGACTCGACCATCATAGTGGAGATCCAAACAATAAAATGTCTTGGCAGAGGCAAGACGATTCATGCCAAGAGGTGAATGGAGGAAATAAGGAGTCAACCAAGGAAATTGTTGACATAAAAATGAGATGGGTCATAATGCAAATTGAGTGGATTGGGTGATGCAATCCTACCTATGGTAAGGGACGTGGGATAGGCAGGGTGTTCTCAGGATGCTTATGGATGATTACATGATGACTCAGAGATCCAAGGATCGTTGGTTGGAGTTGATGGAGGAATTGACTCAGACGTGCTTCAACATGGAAGTCTTTGTGTGACTCATTCCACTTGGAATCATTTGGATAATATGTTGGAACACTTGTGGAGGTAGTTGTATACTTATATAGATTGAAGGATCCCACAAACAGGATGAAACAAAGCACGAACGAAGAAGTAGCATGGAGGTGGTTGTTGGATGTGCGAGACTTGTGCACTAAGAGCATTTCATGGACATGTGATGAAGAAGATGGGAGGTTGACCGATGAAGCCAAGCTCATACTTTACTTGGGTAGACTTGTCAAAGTGAACATTGGTGCCATGGAGGGCATGGTTGCAACAACGACGATGCAGTCCTAGGGATCTTACAATTTGTGGGATGAGTAAAGAGAGTGAATTTAGTTGGTCACATGGGTGATAGACGTGTTGTGATTTACTTGAATTTTTAGATATTTTATATGTGAGGTGAGTTGGGTGCAACGACGAAAATAAGCGATAGTATATTTCACAGCAAAAATGATGAAGTTTGAAAGAAGCCTTAATTTTGGGGTGACATCGCAACACTGTGGGGAAATAAAATTTTCCTTGGCGAGTTTGCATGGAGGAGTCAAGTTGTGGATGGGAGGAGATCTATTTGACAATGAGGTGTGCCATTGTGTAGGTGATCATATGGTTTGGAACGACCACCCCACTTATCCGACAGTTGGACGAGCTAGTGCACAACGACAGGGATAAGGGGTCAAACTTCAGGAGCACAACAATTAGTTTGTGCAACACTTGGTTGTTGTAGAGGAATAACTTGATGAAGTTGGATGAAGACAACGACAAGTGTGATATTTCCTTGGTGTTTATGGGTTGGACAAGGTGATGACGACACAAATAGAAAATACTAAGTTTTGGCATGAGGATGTACATTTCAAGACTTGTGCATGACGATTGAACTAGCTACCCAACTAGTGCAGGAATTGGGGAACGCAATGTGCAGATGCATGAGAGAAATGGTTGAAGTGTGGGTGCAACAGAAGTCATGAAAGTTCAACACTCATAAATTTTTCAGTTCTGGTTGAGGTAGTGATAAGAGTTGTGATCACAACAAAGTAGAGAAAGAACATCATGGATGATCAAAATAGATGAAGGAATGTTGGGATTACTAGGATGACAATGACTTTGAGTGGGGAAGGGTGTAACATCTCAGAATTTGGTCTGAGTGCGCGCTCCTCCTCCATGTCTCAAAATAGACGTGTCGGGTGAGATGGAGAGCACTCGTTTAGGTAAATGAATCTTATACAATGAATTTGAGTTCCTTACGTGCACTACTGTGCCAAGGATAACTTCACCAAATGAATGCTTGCGATGGAAGTCAAGGTGAAGCCTTGACAAAAGGCGTGGGATAGTTGTGTGCTCCATGGAAGGTGGGCTCCCCACTAAAATGAAAGGTTGGTTGAAGGCGTAAGGTGGACGCTTCAACAAGGAAGGCACCCAACCAACCAGACCCAATGAAGCACATGAGTTAACAAGCTTAGATGCCTTGTGCGTGCATTGTGTCAAAAGGAGAAAACCAAGGAAATGATGAAAGGATGCCAAAATGACTTGGGCACCAAAAACCAAAAAATGATGTGTTGACTAAGTAAGAGAGTTTCGAGGAAGAGGGGGCATGCCCTTTGACAAGTCAGCTTGAAATGTTAAGTGGACAAAATGACTAAGGGAAACGCCAGCTTCATGGTAAAGGGGCACATCGGTTGGAAGGGACACATGCCTATATAATCCAAAGGAGGAAGTCATTTGGAAGGAAGGCAAGGTTGGAGTTGGAAAGAGTCATTCTTCATTATCGCAAGTTGAGGCATCAACCAAGAAGGAAGGGTGATCTCCCCCCAAGGAAGCAAGTTGACCCTGGAGGGTGACTTGAGTTGCCTTAGGGAGGCTGCAACAAGGAGTAGGTTGGGAAAGTCTTTATTGAAGGGAGATGGTGAACAAACGAACTGTGGTGGCAAAGGGAGGTTTCTCCAATCTGAGACAAAGACAAGTCTTAACTGAGTAAGGGGATAGGCACACTAAGGCAGAATTGCAGGCATTGCATAGATGAAGCAAGCATATTTTCATTCAACTATAGCGATGAAGGAAGGGCGCACGAAGGTGTATCACTAAAGATGAGTTGTATGGTTTTCAATCAGGTTCTTTGTAATAGAGTGAAAGCTCCTTTGTATAAACTTTCTTTGTGTGGCACAAGTGTTTGGATTGGTACACTATTGTTCAATTTTGTGTAAATAAGTCTTGGGTATTAGGCCAGTTCATTCGCCCACATATATGTTTCGTTTGCACTGTGTATGAATGGTTTTTCTTTACTGTTGAAGCTAATTATAAGAAAAGCACAAACATAAATTAAGTAACAAACGAGATAAGATGAAGGTGTAGCCTAGGTTGAGTAAGTCGGTTTGGCCTTTCCACCGCACAAAAGACTTTAGTTCCACATGGTGAGTGGGAACATTGGGTGTTTTCCGTCGCCCAACTGTAAGTTCACTAGGCCCGTGACACTGGGAAATTCTACCCAACTTGCCAATGGTATTTTGGGAAGAAGAAATCATGGTGTCAATTGAAAACAAAATTGGAAAATTTGTCATCTGTGAGCCCCCTTGGCAGTTGAAAACTGATAGAAGATGGGATTGGATACAAATTGAGGTGGACATGCAAGATGACCTCCTTGATGAAATAGAGCTAGTGTGGGGGTGTTTCACCTAGAAAGAAAGGATCTATTATTGGTGGGTTCACTTCGTTTTCTTTGGTTTTCAGAGAGTTAGACACCTGGAAGAATAGTGTAGAAGACCTCTTTCTTCCTTTTCCCCTTTTCATAGAACGTGGAAACACAAGGATCAACTAGAAGAGTTTGTCTCCATATTGTCAAAGACCTCTGCTAGGATTGGTGGTAACAATGATATTTTTTCGGCTAAAGTTTATTCTCCAAATTCTCATCGGGATGTGAATCCAGGTAAGCCTTGTTCTTCTAATTCTTCTTCTGCTTTGAAATCTCCCATTTTTCCTATGGTGGAAAAGTCTCTCAATAATTCTAATCTAGTCATAAAGGCAATAATTCCCCCCATTTCTGTTCCCCAGGTTGATGCGGGTGTTCAACCTTTGGAGGTTTTTTTCCAATCTTTAGTCAACTCAGTACCTTCCCTTTCTCCTCATTGATACAACTCCTCGTTGTCTAAAACACACCATTCTCCCCCTTCCTCCACCTCAAAGGTCTCAATTGATTCCATGGCCTCTAAATCATCATATAAATCAGATTACGTGCTATGTTCTAGGGTAAAAAAAGGTGATCATGCTTTATGTTTATGTGGTTTGGAAATGGAGAAGAGCATTGCAGGTCACATGAGTCGTAAGTCATTGATTTATTTAGTTCAATTACATGCAATGAAAGAGATAAGAAGCGATAACCATCCAACCATTACTTGGGCCCTTGGAGCAGGGAGAACCTAGGGAAAGAGTCACAAATGATTGTATTGTATTTCAGTGCGCGTGGGGTCAGGGGAAACCCAAAAATCAATGCCCTCAAAAATATTGTCCATGTCAGTAGGCCGAATTTTCTTCTAATCCAAGAAACCATGTGTAGTGGGGATAAATCTATAGAATCATTCAGAAATTGGGTAAACCATTGGTCGTTTAACACAATATAATCGAAGTGTCTCTTTGGAGGTTTTCTCACTGCTTGGAGTCCCAGGTTCAAAGCCCTCTCCTCCTCCCAGATCCCCTCTGGAATTGTTGTAGATGTGGTGGATAACACTTTAAATTTCCATTTTCGAATTATCAATATCTATGGACCATATGTAGATAGGGTAAATTTTTGGAATGAAGTATCCAGTTCTTGTTTTCTAAGTTCTCATAATATCATTTTAGGTGGGGACATAAAATTTATGTTGTCTTTAAAGGAGGTTTGGGGTGCTCACTTCTGCCAAGACCCTGAAGAATATTTTTCTTTTTTCTTTTTGCATTGGATAGAGAAATATCATCTGATTAATTTGGCTCCTCAAAACATTTCACAAACTTGGCGGAATGACAGAAAATGTTCCTCCATGGTGGTTAAGTGTCTTGATAGATTTCTAATCTCACAGGATATGATCGACCAACCTTTGTCATTCAAATTGAGGGTTCTGATAGGGGGCATATCATATCATATGCCAAATTATGATGGAAATTTCCAAAAAAGTTCCTAAGCCACCTTCCCCCTTTGATTTTAATCATGCCTGGATCAAGGAAGAGGAATAAAAAAGGCTTGTGTTCTCAGTGGAGGCATTTATTGTAAAACACAGAAAGTTTACTCATGCAACAGTTCACAGAAAATTTAGTCAAGGTTAAAAACATTTCCGCCCATTTGGACAAAATTTATAATGTGAAAGCTACTTATCTTTGTCGGAGGTAGAATCTCAAATAGGGGAACTATCCATAGAAAGAATGAATGAATCCTTATCTAATGCAATGGAAACAACCCTTAGTGACCTAATGAAAAAAAGAAGGATCTTTTGGATTATGAAGAAACACAATGACAACTTAAAATCAGGGCAATCTGGTTAAAAGATGGTGACAACAACTCAAAATTCTTTTACAAATTTGCAAGCCACATGAAAATATCAAATTCCATATGGGAAATCAAGGTTCAAATGGATGTTTGGTGTCCTATTTTGAAGGAATTGCTAATGCAGGTAAGGAGTTCTACTCCAACTTATTCAGGGAATCCTCTGTTTTTTCCATCGCATAAATGTTGGAAGTCATTGATATTTTTCCAAAGTCTATTTTAGAGGATATGAACTTATCACTTCAAGAGGAAATCACCGAGAAAGATATTATGTCAACGTTGTCCTCTTTTCAGAAAAGCAAAATCCTTGATCCCAATGGACTAACTGTTGAATTCTATATTGGTTTCTTTGATTCGATCAAATTTGACCTTTTAAAAGTGATTGAAGAATCTCAAATATCTGGTAAAATTTGGGATCTTTTAATTCTGCTTTCTTGGCCCTAATTCTGAAAAAGAAATCTTCAAAATCCTTTGAGCATTTTTGCCCCATATCTTACTGCGATTTAATCTATAAACTCATCGTCAACCATTTAAAGTCGATCCTTAGTGATTTTATCTCTAAAGAGCAGTATGGATTCCTTTTCAAGAGATAGATTCATGACGCAGTTTCCATCACCTAGGAAGCTTTGCATTCTATCGAGACCAATAATATTTTAGCCATGGTCATGAAATTAGTCCTCTCCAAAGTATATGATAAGGTTAATTGGACCTTTGTTAGACTTGCATTGATCCAACTTAGAATGGACCTTATTACAGTCAATTGGATTATGGGATGCATTGATTTCTCCTCCTTTGCAGTCCTAATCAATGCCTTTCCCCCAGTCTCTTTTCTCTCCTCTAAGGGAATATGAGAGGGATTCCCTCTATCCTCGTTCATAATCTTATTTATTGTAAAAGGATGTTGAATGGTGTATTGTCCCTAATCCAAACCCAATTTGTAATTGTACATATAGGCTGGTTAGTCATTGGTACCAATTGTAAATGTAAATGTACATATAGGCTTGTGATAATTTGGCACCAAGTTTTGGTTTTACGCGCACCTGAGTAGTGCGATAGGATTGATATCAAAGAAAGGGTGTGCACATTCCGTAGTGTTGCATGCATTTGGGTAAGTGCATGTGGTTTGCACATCAAAGGAAGGGTGCACAAATTTCACAGTGTTGCGCACACTTGAGTAAGTGTGCGGGGATTACCTTGAAGTGCGCATATATATATTTGAGGCCGAAGAGCCTATGTGGTTATGGGGTTGGTGAGTCGGGATGAAAATAGGCCAGTGCACCTATCTTTGTAAAATGTAATCACACTCAAGTTATTAATAATATCACATCGTTGCACACAGATAGATCAGACGAAAAGAGACGGGGGGACAAATTCCACTGAAAAAGAGAAAAGTGGGGGCTAAGATAAGAGGGCTTAAGTCCAAGGGAATATTTTATTAATATTTCCAAAAAGTGTAATTTATGGATAATTATTTATCCTAAGTTCCTAAGGGATGGGAACGAGTCACCAAGTGGCTAAAGCTAACTCTGAAGGTGACAAGTGTCCAGTTTAAGACATGCAATATATTGCTGACCTTAGTGCATTTTGGGGGGATTCATTTCATTGCTTGATCATTCAGATTGACGCTTATGCAGGGGGAAATAGATAGAACTATCTGCCATTGTACAACCTGGTGCTTTGGAAAAACCAGTTTGTGGTCGAAGAGGTGGGTTGTCAGGACCGTGAGCATTCTCTCCAGGTGAGAGATTTGCTGACGAAGAGGCGGGTTGTCAGGCCCGTGAGAATTATCTCAAGGTGAGAGATTTGCTGACAAAGATGCGGGTTGCTAGGCCCATGAGCATTCTCTTCAGGTGAGAGTTTTGTTGAGAATTGTTCCTTGGTGCGCTGAGCATTAGTTGCAATGCTTTGAGATTTCTTGTCCGACCTATTTCTGAAGCCATGGAAGGGAAGTGGGGTAGCTGAAGGACTGTTGAGCAGAGAAGGGGCACACTTCCTGGGGTGGGGTAGGCATGTGGGGAATGAGAGATTGTAGACTAGTTGTTGCAGTGGGCACCTTGGACTGATAAATTCCACTATTTATCAGACCATATCCTAGCATAAGGAATCCTTTTTCCCTGGTGGAGTTTAAGCCCCAACTAGGGGGTGACTTGTTGCTAAAATTTTACAAGCAACAAAGTCTATGGCTGGGAGGAACATCTGAGCTCTGCATGTAGTTGGTGACTTTTCATACAAGACAAGTGTCCTTAATGTGCTTGTCTCATTTACTGTGTGCTTAATCATCTATGTCTAATATTGGTTCAACTCTTGTATGATGTTGCATATAAGTGATTGTTGTTATTTTGTATAATGCTGCTTGCGCATGTAAGTGTGGGGTTGATATTCAATATTTGTAGTTGTACATGCTGAGTATAATAGTTGTTATTAGTTTTTCTGTTAAGTTAACCTTATATTAATAGTCATGGGTCTCCGAGGTGAGGTTAAAATGGCTGTGCACATAGGGAAATACTCTGTGCACGTAGGGAAGCAGTCCGCGTGCACAAGGAGAACATAATTTGCGTGTGATACCAGAACGGTTGCATGTGCAGTAGTGATCACATGTTGAGAGTAGATTGCATGCACAATAATGTTTATGTGCACACACATAATAATGTTTATGTGCTCAACATGCCTATGCACGCAGTTGTATTGTGTTACTTCTACTATTATAAGTTGTGTCAAAATGGGAAAATTTGTGTGGAGTGACCCAACTTGGGGTCATGCGTGTTACTTCAAGTATTTCTGCGTAGGTCAATGTTATAGAGTAGAATCCGTGCACTAGATTTTGGGAGTAGTGGAACCTAGCTGGGAGGCTGGGTATGTTACAGATTGGTATCAGAGAGATATTTGGAGAGTTGGAGTAACAGAACCCAACTAGGAGGCTGGGTATGTTACATTGTGGTATTAGAGCATTGGTTCAACACTAGACTTGTATGGGCTAGATATCAACAAGAAGTTGCAGATCTATTGATTCGACACTGGATTGGTATGGGCCTGAGATGAACATGAAATTGTTGTGCGCACTAAGTACTGGTGCCACATAGTGTAGAGTTTATTGTGTATGGAAAAATATTGGTGCGCAGTGCAGAGTCGTGATGCATGTAAAATATTGATGCACATGTGTGCACACTAGAATTTGGATGTTAAAATCATCCAAGGAATTGGAAGAAAGTATTCTAACAAAATGGTGCAGATCTTCCATGAATTTGTCACATGAATTCATTCAACAAATCTTATTGCCAACCCATTTTGCAGAATTAACAACGATTAGAGCAAGACAAAATCAACACAGAGAGTCAAAAGCATGGAAGATGCACAAAGAACTTACAACCATGATCATGAATTCAAGGATTTGTATGTTGATTTGGGTGTTGATGGTACAAAATCCAAGGAGGAGTGCATAAACTTGGTAGAAACCATAAAGGGACTGCAAAAATATGTCCAAAGCTATAAAGATGACAATGAAAGGATTATGAAAGCTAGGGAGAAACAAGATGGATTCAATATCAAGTTCATGCAAAACTTGGATAGAATAGAAAATAAAATGAACAAGAAGATAGAGTCAAGCAAGTTAAGGAGTCATAGGTCTCATGGTGAAAGAAGAGAAACAAGAAGTGCCGATAGGAAACATGACCATTCACCAAATTATTCATTTAGGAAAGCACATAGTAACTCAATTCCATCTCCTATCAGAAAGCATAAGAGGAGGATCGGGGTGGACGAGCTACAAGGAGAAATGAATAAGATCAAGTCTCCTACCTTTAACAATGAGCATGAGAAGGATGGAGATGTAGAGACCTAGATGTTGGGTATGAGGAAGTACTTTCAGCTGCATAATTACTCTATGCAGGAGGAAGGGAGAATTTATATATATCATCTAAAAGGAAAAGCATCAATGTGGTGGGATCAATTCATGCAAGTGCAACACATTGATGAGAATAAGGTTACTTGGAGGGAGTTCAAGAGGTATTTTCAAAAGAAATACTTAACCAAGTGATATTAAGAAAATAAAATGAAGGATTTATTTGAACTCAAGCTTGGAAGTATGACAATAGATGAGTATGAAAGAAGATTCCCAGAATTGTTGAAATATGTCACATTCATCAAGGATGAGAAAGTTAAAATTCAAAGGTACCTGAGTGAGCTGCTCTCATTTATCAGTGACAAGAAAAAATATTATGACCCCAAGACATTAAAGGAAACCATAAGGCGTGATAAATGTCTTTATGATCAACAAAGAGGAAGATCGACCTTCCAAAAGGCCCGGGAAGACAAGATGAAAAGCAAGGTGGAACAGAGGAAGAAGGGGACTAAGCCACCATTTTTTAGAAATACTGCACAAGGAAAACCAACTCCCAAGGAGCCTAGAATGACTGAGACAGTGGGGAAAATAATTAGACAACAACCTATTCAATGTTGGGGTTGTGGAGGAGTTCATATGTATAGGGATTGCCCTCAAATAGGTGAAAACACGAGGACTGCACAAAATGTACAACAATCTTCTATATGCTAAGACATGGACATAAATGTACCAAGGATCTACACAACCATGGATTACAAGAAAGTTGAGTTTCAGTCGCACATGATTGAAGTGGAAGGTAAGATTAATGACCAAGCCATTGTTATTTTAATTGATTCGGGAGCTAATCATAGTTATCTAAATCCTAAGATGGTGGAAAGATTCCAATTACTGAGAAGCAATATTGGAAAATCTTGGTTGGTGCAGTTAGCTACAGGGGCAAAAATGAAAATTAATGAGATGGTTAAGGCATGTCCAAAACAAATGAATGGATTGTGCACAAAAGATGATTTGAATATCATACCTTTGGGATCATATGATTACCTCATTGGTATGGATTGGTTGGACCAACACCATTTTGTTTTAGGTTATTACAATAAAGTAATTATTTTCTTGGATGAGGAAGGAAACTTAAGATTAGTTCAAGGCATTCTAGGAGCTGTAACTATCACAGAAGTTTTGGCCTTGCAATTGAAGAAAAGTTGTAGGAAAGGATGTCAAGTATTTCACAACGCACATGGAGGAGGAACGTAAGGATACAGTGCCAAATGTTGAAGACTGCACAATATTGAAAGAATTTGAAGATGTATTTAAAGAGATATCAGTGTTGCCATTGAAAAGAGATATTGATTTTTCTATAAAACTGATGCAGGTAGCAACTCATGTATCCAAGACTCCTCATAGGATGAGTACACCTTAGTTGAAGGAATTGCAGATGAAACTTGAAGAGATTTTGAAGAAGGGGTATATTTTCCCAAGCGTGTCACCTTGGGGTGCCCCAATATTGTTTGTGAAGAATAAGGATGATACGTTAAGGCTTTGTATTGACTTTAGGAAATTGAACAAATTCATAGTAAAGAACAAGTATCCTTTTCCAAGGATAAATGAACTCTTTGATCAATTGAGGGGTGCACATATATTTTTAAATATTGATCTCATATATGGATATCACTAAGTGAGAATTAAGGAAGAAGACATCAACAAGATTTCCTTCAGAACAAGGTACACACATTACGAGTTCACAATGGTGCCATTCGGGTTGTCAAATGCACCAACTATCTTCATGTGTTTGATGAATGGGGTTTTCAGAAATCACTTAGATAAGTTTGTCATTGTATTTCTGGATGACATACTTATTTACTCAAATTCTGAAGAAGAGCACGAGAAACACTTGAGGATGGTGCTACAAGTATTGAGGGAGCATTAACTATATGCAAAGTTGAGCAAGTGCTCATTTTACCAACGACAGATTCATTATTCGGGTCATATCATTTCCAAGGAAGGAATAATTGTGGATCTTGAAATGATAAAGGCCATTGAAGAATGGCCAACACCAAGAAATGTCGTACATGTGAGATGTTTTGTGGGGATTGAAGGTTATTATAGAAGGTTTATTGAAGGCTTCTAAAAAATTGTGCACCCAATTACATCCTTGCAAAATAAAGGTGTGATATTTGAGTGGACTTCTTATTGTGTAAGAATTTTTCAACAGTTGAATAGTTTATTGAATAGTGCACCAATACTAAGGATTGCTGATCCAGATGAAGACTTCATTTAATGCATGGATTCTTGTAAATAAGGACTTGGGGGAGTCCTTAGTCAGAATGAGTATTTGGTATGTTATGAGTCAAGAAAATTAAAAAAAGCATGAAAGGCTCTATGCTACTCATGACTTAGATTTGGCAGCCATAGTGCATGCCTTGAATATGTGGCGGCACTATCTCATGGGTAAAATATTTGAGTTAATGGTTTGAAATATGTGTTTGGACAACCAAGTTTAAATTATGGGCAAAGCAGGTGGTTAGAATTCCTCAGTGAGTATGACTTTGACATAAAGCATACAAGGGGGGAAAATAACAAGGTGGCTGACACACTCAACATGAGGGTGCATGAAATGCATGCTACAACCATTAGCATGTACAAATCAGATTTGAGTGACAAAATTTTAGAGGTTGCCAAATTAGATCAAGGCTATGTGGATGTAAAGACGAATTTTTAGCAAGGTATGTCACAACAGAAATTGGAAGGTTATGAGCTAAAAGATGATGGAATCCTCATGTATAGGCACAAAGTTTATGTGCCAAATGTTCAGGAGTTGAAAAAATTGTTATTGTCAGAGATGCATAAAGTTCTTTATGCAGAACATCCAAGCTACCAGAAGACAGTAACAATGGTAAAAAAACAATACTATTGGCCGGGCATGAAAAAGGAGGTTGCTGATTTTATTACTAGATGCCTCGAATGTCAAAAGGTCAAGGCTGAGCACAAACATCCAACTGGCTTGCTATAGTGCTTGCCCATTCCTAAGTGGAAGTGGGAAGTTGTAACCATGGATTTCATTACTAGGATGCCTAGGACTGCTAAGCAACATGATTCTATTATGGAAGTGATGGAAAAGCTTACTAAAGCTTCCCATTTCATTCCAGTGAAATCAATGGACAAGGAAACCAACATTATTGAAATATACACGCGATAAATTGCTAAGCTGCATGGTGTACCTAAGATAATTGTGTCTGATAGAGATCCCAAGTTCACATCGAACTTTTGGAAAGGGATATTCAAAGGATTTGGGACAAACATGAACTTTAACATAACATATCACCCTGAGACAGATGGAAAAATAGAGAGGGTAAATCGGGTGATTGAAGATATGCTCAAGATGTATGTGATAGATAAACTACCAAAATGAAAATACTACCTACACTTGGTAGAGTTTTCTTACAACAATGGGTATCAAGAATCTTTAAAGATGATCCCATTCGAGGTGCTCTATGGTAGAATGTGCAACACACCAGTGAGCTAGGATAACCCAACAAACAAAGTCGTGGTTGGGCCAGATCTTCTCTGGGAAATGGAAGAGTAGGTGGTGAAGATAAGGAAAAATTTAAAGGTTGTTCAATACAGGCATAAGAATTGTGCAGGTAAAGGAATAACCCACAAAGAGTTTAAAGTGGGTGACCATGTGTTCTTGAAAGTAAAAGCAAGACACAGTTCCCTTAAGTTGGGAAATTGTTCTAAGCTAGCAACGCGATATTGTGGGTCATTTGAAATCCTAGAGAAGAGTGTTCCTATCACATATATTCTTGCATTGCCTGCATCCTTGTGTATTCGTAATGTTTTCTATGTATCATTGCTTAGAAAATAAGTACCTGATGCTAATAATATTATTGATTGGAATGTGATTTAGGTGGAGCCAGAAGGCGATTTTTGACTGTGAGCAGTTTGCATATTGGATCAGAAAATCAAACAACTCCAGAATTGAGTCATGGAGATAGTAAAGGTCCAGTGGACCTGGTACGATTCTGAGGATGCAACTTGGGAGCATGAGGATGCTATGGGGGTGGAGTATCTACATCTTTTTGAGGACTTTTGAATTTTTGTATGTACATGTGTATATAATACACTTAGGACAATGCATAAATCATGAGAAGAGGAATGTAATTTCCCTAATATGAACCCCATTCATAATTATACATATAGGCTAGTAAGCCATTGGTACTAATTATAAATGTACATATAGGTTGGTGAGTCATTGGTACCAATTGTAAATGTAAATGTACATATAGGCCGGTGATCCATTGACACCGAGTTTTGGTTTTGCGTGCACTTGAGTAGTGCACGAGAATATCAAAGAAAAGGTGCACACATTCCATAGTGTTGCACGCACCTGGTTTGCACATCAAAGAAAGGGTGTGCACATTTCACAGTGTTGCACATACTTGAGTAAGTGCGCATCGAACCGATATCTATATCTATCTATCTATCTATCTATCTATATCTATATCTACACACACACACACACACACACACACACACACACACACACACACACACACACACACACACATTTGAGGCCAGAGAGCTTGTGTGGTTATGGGGCTGGTGAATCGGGATGCAAATAGGCTAGTGCGCCTATCCTTGTAAAATGTAATCACACTCAAGTTATTAATAATATCACATCGCTGTGTGTAGACATATTAGACGAAAAGAGATGGGGGGATAAACTCCATTGAAAAAGGGAAAAGTGGGGATAAGCTAAGAGGGCTTAAGTCCAAGGGAATATTTTATTAATATTTTCAAAAAGTGTAATTTATGGATAATTATTTATCCTAAGTTCCCAAGGGATAGGAATGAATCACCAAGTGGCTAAAGCTAACTCTGAAGGTGATAAATGTCCAATTTAATGCATGCAATATATTGCCGACCTTAGTTTATTTTGGGGGGATTCATTTCATTCCTTGATAATTCAGACCGACGCTTCTCAATGGGGAAAGAGTTGGAACTGACTGCCATTATATAACTCGGTGCTTTGGAAATTTTTTTTTATGGTCAAAGAGTCGGGTTGTCATGCCCATGAGAATTATCTCTAGTTGAGATATTTGTTGACGAAGAGGCAGGTTGTCAGACACGTGAACATTCTCTTTAGGTGAGAGTTTTGTAGGGAATTGTTCCTTGCTACACTGGGAATTAGTTATATTACTCTAAGACTTCCTGTTCGACCTATTTCTAAAGCCCTGGAAGGGAAGTGGGGTATCCAAAGCATCGTTGAGAAGATGAGGGGCACACTTCCTCAGGTGGGATAGGCATGTGGGGAATGAGATATTGTAGACTAGTTGTTGTAGTGGGAACCTTGGATAGAGAAATTCCAATGTTTATCAGACCATAGCCTGGAATAAGGAATCCTTTTTCCCTGCTAGAGTTTAATCCAGAGCTCAGGGGTGACCAATTGCTAAATTTTTATGAACAACATAGTCTATGGCTTGGAGGAATGTTTGAGTTCTATGTGCAGTTGGTGACTTTTCATAAAAGATAAGTGTCCTTTATGTGCTTGTCTCATTTACTGTGTGCTTAATTATCTATGTCTGATACGGGTTCAAATCTTGCACGATGTTGCATAAAAGTAATTGTTGTTATTCTGTATAATGCTTCTTGCACATGTAAGTGTGGGGTTGATATTCAATATTTGTAGTCGTACATGCTAAATATGTTAGTTGTTATTATTTTTCCTGTTAATTTAACCTTATATTAATAGTCATAGATCTCCGAGGTGAGGTTAGAATGGCTGTACATGCAGGGAAATACTTCATGTGCACAAGAAGCTGGATTCACTGTGTGCAAAGGGAAGCAGTCCTTACTCAGAAGAATAACATAATTTACGTGTGATGCCAGAATAGTTGCACTCGCAGTAGTGATCACATGTTCAGAGTAGATTACATGCACATTAATGTTTATGTGCTCAACATGTTTGTGTGTGTAGTTGTGTTGTGTTAATTCCACTGTTATAATTTGTTTCAGAAGAGGAAAATTTGTGTGGTGTGACCCAACTTGGGGTTGTGCACGTTACTTCAAGTATTTCAGCGCAGACCAATGTTATAGAGTAGAATTTGTGCACTATATTTTGGGAGTAGCAGAACCTAGTTAGGAGGCTGGGTACATTATACATTGGTATCAGAGCGGTATTGGGAGAGTTGGAGTAGTGAAACCCAGCTGGGAGGCTGGGTACGTTACAAATGGTGTTTTCATTGATGTTAAAATCAGTCATCGGTGATCAAAATGAAGAAGCCTATGGGTTTACTTGAAGGAGTCTCCAAAGTGGCCCCTCTATGGCGTAGCTTTAAGCATGGCCCTCACGGGAATATGATTTGAAGAAGCCCAAAAGAATCCCCATAGGTGTGGTCAAGAAGCCCCTACAATCAAGTGAAGAAGCCTACAAATGTACAAGATCAAGATTGCAAGATGAAATTGTTGAAAGTATTATTTGTGGTCAATTTGGAACCCTATATTTGAAGGAATGTTTACCCTACATAAACAACTCAAATGGAAGAAAACGTTACATGGTTGGACATCTTATTCTGAGACCTTTCAAAGGGTATATGAAAGTCCTTCTAACTCCCTAGGAATGAGGAGATATGGATTTTTCCATCCAACAATCTAGCTATAAAATTGAGGCCGGCTCAACTAATTTTTGGAGAAAGAATTGCTATAAACACATGATAGAATTTCACATTTTTTGAGTAACCGAGAAAGAGATCAAGTTTGATGTGCATACAAGGTGTTTGGGGTGTCTTCTGGTGTGCAAGCAAAGTCTAAGGGATTATCTTAAGGTATTTCTTATTCTCAAGGTATGCTATAAGGTTGTGATGTTGTCGTAAGGTTATGATGCTACCATATGCTCTGCTATGAAGTTCTGATGTTGCCATGAGGTTGTTGGGGTTTATATATGGATTCATGTGGACCTAGGATCTCTATGTAGACCCAGTTTGTGAGGCTAATATTTTGGATATTTTGGCACATGATTTGAGGCATATCCTTGGAGATCTTGGCACAAGTTTTTATGTGGTTGTTGGGTTTTATATGTGGACCCATGTAGACCTAGGATCTCTATGTGGACCCAGTTTGATTATGATGATGTATGAATGATAGTGACAAAGACAGTGACAGTGAAAATGACAGTGACAATGATAGGTTGATTCTTTTATATACATATTTGAGGGTGAAAGGAAGGGGCAAGGAAAGGGGGTTGGAGCCACCTTCTAGTTGGAACTGGAGAATCTAGAGAGTTGTGTCTTCCTTTAGGTTGGTGCCTGTAAATCATGGGGTTGGTGCCTCCTTCCAGTTGGAGCTAGAGAATATTGGAAGTTGTAGTGTCCTATTACTGTAATCTTGTTATTACATAAGAAAAACATTCTGTGGTTTTCTTCCATTTGGATTTCCACTTAAATCTGTTGTGCACTATGTATTTGTTCTTCTACTCTTTATTGTATATTGGGATGCATTTATTTCATTGAAAAGTTAAAGTTTTTAAATGGTGCTAAATTACAATTAATACTGATTCACCCTCCCTCTCAGTATGCACAACTGGTATCAGAGTAGGTTACCTTCAATATAGTCTAATCATTGGAAGGAATATCGCGAGAAAAAATGGAAGGTGACATTTCGAATGGGATTCCAACATTTGATGGAAACAATTAAGCATACTAGAGAAACATAATGGAAACTTACTTTACAAATTTAGGAGTGGATATCTGGATCTTAGTTGTCAATGGCTATAAAGTTCCAAAAAATACTCAACTTGATCCAGATGAGAAGAAATTAATGAGCTGTAATTCAAAGGCTAGGCATGTTATCATAATTGGATTGACACCCACTGTTTCTAGCAAGGTGACAGGTTGCAACACAACTAAATAGGTTTGGGATAAAATTCAAAATATTTATGAAGGCGATCCAAAAGTTAAGCAGGTCAAGCTTCAACGACACTAAGAACATTTTAAAAAACTGAAAAATGAATGAAAAAGAAGATATTGCAACCTATTTACTCAGAGTAGATGAAGTTGTTTTAATACCATTAGAGGATTAGGAGAAGAATTCAAGGAATTCTTGGTTGTACATAAAGTGTTTGTTAGCACTATGTAAATTTGTTCATCTGATAAAACAAACGACAAAGGTAACCTACAAACCAACTTTAGAGCTGGGTACTAGCCTGCTCAACTTAGAGAGGGCTCTCTCCTCTCACTTGGTCTTTAACATATGAGTTTTCTTTAATGCTTCAATGGCTAGGTTTGGTTGTTTTGAAGGGATTTTATAATTTTGCTGGCAAGGAAGAGGAGGGACCCTTAGGGCTATGGAGTCAAACTTCTGAAAATGAATGGAAGCATCGTCTGGTCTGTAGAACTCTCAAGAGGATAAAGGCTAGATGAGGCGATAAATATGAGTTATAAATTGTAAATTTGCAGAGTGTAAGAAGATTTGAAAAACATGTAACTATATCAGAGCATTGCATAAATGAATTCTGACATTAGTTAGGAAGAACTTAACACAGTTTAAATTTATTAAGCCAAGAGCATCGCAAGATAAATTCTGGGCCTTTAACTATCCAATTTAAACAAAAGACAATGAAAATGAAATTTAAGCATACAAGAAATACATACAAAGAGAGGAGACAAAACTCAGATCACCACCATTAGAATCTTTTCATGGAAAATTCAGGACTTCTGCATATGTATTCTATTTAGCTTCAGAAAATTACATTCAAGTTCCGAATAGCTAAAATCGTGCCCTTGCATTTCTGCCAACCCCTAATACATTTGGAACTCCTAATATTTATACAAACTGAGTTCCTTCGGTTTGAAACCGATTACAATGATCAAAATGAAACGTTTCAGTTTCTGAAACTGATTACAATAATTACAAGGGATAGTTTCAGTTTTGAAACCGATTACAATTATTAGCAAGAAAACGTTCCATGATCCAGATTCTGGCTCTTCTGGTGTTTCAGTTTCTTTCTTCACCACTTGTTCTGCTTTGGTCCTCCACGTGATTTTCCATCTTCAGTGACATCTGGACATCATCTACTGGAACATGGAAAAATGCACTTTGTCTTACCCATCCATACTATCTCCTTCCATTGCAAGTCAGAATCGATATCATAATCTACCATTTCTTTGATCATGATCTCCAGGTCAATGCAGGAAGAATATGTCATGACTGGTAGTCCAAGTTTGACTGCTTTGAACTGATTCAGAATCTTATTTATGACTGAAAAATGTCAACGTAATTTCACTCGCAAAGTGTTGCTAAGCCTATTATTATATAAGAATAAACGATGCTAGTAGGTGGGACCCTCTTGGACTTTTGAAGATCAGTTTTGTTCATTTTATGATGATGAGATACAAAGGTTTACACAGTTGATGAGAATATGGTTATCATTAGTTAAGCTTTGGGATGTTGTTCTTTCATGATACTACAGCTTGATATTCATTATGGTATTTGTTCTTCTCGCACCTGCACAACAAATGTTAGTGAAAATCACAAAAGAAATTTTGAGGAAAACAAAATACTATATCTAGTACAAAAGAGACCTAGTTATGAGATACTATATGGATGAAAATGCTTGTTGATAGTGGTTAACTCCTAACTAACAAGAAAATGGCTATGAAATATTGTTAAGTTACATTTTACATACATATGGTGGAAATTTTAGTGGTGCATTTTGGCAAGGAGATAATACAATGGTTATGCATTGGTTGATGTAATAGGTAGCTGATATGCATGTGTTACGAACCTTGGTGGCCCATGGAAGTAGTGGCTTGCATTTTTTTTTTATGGTGATTACGCTGTTAGTGATGATTCTATTGTATATTTGTCAAGCGAATTATTTGAGTTATGAAATGGGTGGCGCATTTGACAAGGTAACGATGCAATGGTTGAATTGTGGAACTTTGATTATGTTATGGTTTAAATGTGTTGATATTATCGATGCATTGGTTTATTAATGGTGTTAATGGGGGGCTCGTTGGCATGTACTATGGAGTAAATGTGATGTGGGTGGAGGCGACGTGCATTTACTGCACATCACCTTTACCCTTCCCGTTGGCCGCCACCCTCATCGGACTATTGTTTGATCTGGCTGTTGTGTTCACGCTCCAAATTTTCAACAGGGTGAAACCGCTCGACCGCTCCTTGTCTTAAGGTTTTCGATTGACATGTATGTCTCTTTTGGCCATTCTTGACTTCACTCTAGTTATGAAATGTTTTTGGCTCAATTGTTTGGGTTTGTGTTGTTTTGAGTGTTGAAACTGTGTGGTTTCGGCCTTGAATGGAAAATTGATGGTTCTGTGTATAATTGTTGTGAGTTCATGGTCTTCCTGGGTGATAGCCTTGTTACCACTGCATTTTGTTAAAGGGTTTTCTTTTAAAAAGCTATCTGGATGATTGTCTTCGCGGTTCCTAGGTTTAACTAGAACCCTGTCCAACTCTGTCAAGGAAATGCCTCCTCTCCACGAGTATCGTGGTCCTCCTTGAGAATGTGCCTTTAGCCCAAAATTCCACCACAGTCGGTGGCCCCATCACTCCTGAGATGGCTACTGTGTGAACCCCTAAACCCTCCATACTGGAGCTTCATAAGAAATCTGTCAAGCATGTTGCGATCATTTGGCCTATTACTTCGAATGCGGGCTCACTCGTGATTCTTTTAGCAGTCATGTTAGTATGGTTTTTGGCCCCAAAAGGTTTTCAATCATTTGGCCTAAAACTTGACCCTGCTCGTAGTTCTTCTAACATGAGTTCATCTTCAACCGCTGCTACGCCCTAGGTTCCCAAAGTTCCTGAGAGTCAAGGAATCACTCCTCCTCCCCCCTCTTCCAAATAAAATATCTTGAATCAATTGGCCAACATCAAGGCAGATGCAACCCTCCTAGACATGGTTACCATCCCTGAACAATAGATGCATCTGAAACAATTCATGGAAGGAAAATACTCTGTTGTAGCCAATCTTTCCGAAGAGGTAAGCGAAGAGGATTCTTCTGTAAATAAAGTAGGTGTACATAACTTCAGATACCCTGTAAAAAATCTCCCTTTATATATTTCTGTAATGATCATGGATAAAATCGCCCACTGTTACCTCATTGATGGTGGTTCAGGCCCAAGTGTCATGTCAAATATTATTATGGAAGAGCTAGGCTTATCTTGTACAAACGAAAATGCCAGAAGCATGCTTTCCTATAATGGTCTGCAACAAACGACCATAGGCGATATTAAAGATGTAACCTTGGTTTTATGTGCTCATCCTGAGATAAGGACAACCCTCAACATTCAGGTGATTGATATGACTGTAAGCAATTATTCGATTATATTGGGGAGAGATTGGCAAGCCCTAACAGGTGGATACCTCTCACTCGACAGGACACATTTATCCATTCCTCATAATGAGAAAAATATCATAGTCCTTAGAGAAGGGAGAATTTCACCCTACATAGAGAGTGTTCCGCAATCTAGTGTAAACTATATTGAAGAAGACCTAGGAGTGTATTCCATATTCACTGAAGAGGATAATATTCCTCTGGAAAGAATTGATTTAGAGGATGAATTGTGGCGTATGCACTTTGATGGTTCACATTCTAATGAGGTAATGGGGCTGGTATTATCTTGGTTTCCCCTGCAGGAAAGATTGATAATCTGTCATACAGGTTGGAGTTTGCTTGCTCAAACGATGCCACTGAGTTCGAAGCTTTGCTGTTAGGCATCGAGAACACCCTTAATATTGGTTGTGGTCACCTTTCAATGTTCAGAAATTCTGAGCTTGTTGTGAAAACGATACGTAAGACATGATCCCCTAGCAACAAGCTGATGGAACACTATTCCCAAACTATTTGGGAACTTGTCTCGAACCTCCTATCTTTTAACATCACTCATGTTAGGAAAGAGTTGAATTCAATAGATGATTGTTTAGCTATCTTTATAGCCTCTCCTACTCAACAGCTCTCATCTCACTGGCCTGATTGTGCTCTCCAATCTCTACATCGTTCATACATTTCTGAGAATGAAAATTTCTGGAAGGCCATCCCTAACAATGAAAGCAATTGTGTTGTCAGTCAAAATGAACCTCTCAAGCTTGAGAAGATTATATCTGTAGAAAATAATGAAATTCCCGAAGGCTTGACTCCTCTTGAGGTTTCGTTTTCCTTGAGTGTTGGAGGAAATAAAGAAAAGGAAGAGGAGTCACAACTGAAGGTGATTGAAACCAGCTCGATGAACATTAAGGCACTTGGATCTTCCTCGAACGTTAAAATAAAAATCCAGGGTTCAGATAAAGAAGAAATGGAATCTGCTGAATTACTTAGTGGATTTCGAAAGGTTTTTGCTTGGTTTAATGCGGGTCTTCGTGGTTTTGATCCAGGTCTTGTTCAACATATTATGAAAACAACCAAGCAAAAACAAAGATTTGTGAACTCTGAACTGGAAACAACCTTTCAAAGGGAGTTGAGGAATTCCTTAAGAACTAAAATGTTTTCTTTTGTCCACCCTTAAGGGGTTTCCAATTGGGAACCTTCTTCGAAGATCTCTGAAAATTTTAGGACCTGCACTAGTCTTCGAACTTTCAGGCAAGCAATTATAAGAAATCCGTTCCCTCCTCTCAGTGTGGAAATGTTTGAGCAATAGATCGTAGAGTTACACTTGGAGCCCTTACTTGACAATTTGTTTGGTTACAATAAAATCAAGGTAGAAGGGGAAAATTATCACAAAATCGTTTCCACTACTAATCACGATACTATGTCTTACAAATGCCTTCCCTCTGGCTTATTTGATACAAGTATCACCTTGAGAAGGCCTATACACACAACTTTCTATAAGCCGATCAGTCTCCATGCTTATCTTGATGATTTAATCATATCCGTCAAAGGGCTGATAGCTACATCATGATTTCAGGTGTTGGGCTATTTCCGGATTACTTTTGTCTTGGACACTAACTCATAAATTTTAAAGGAATTGCAGAGACGATGGTTTTCCCACACCATTAGCAGTCCTTGTTTGAAATATTGTGAGGGACCAGCGTGAAAAGTTTTCTTTGCTGATTGGATCTTCTGTATACTAATAGTTTAGCTCTGCTTCCCAATTTTGTGCTTTTCCATGCTTTACAACACTTTGATTTCTACTTTCTGAGTTAAATTTTATTTTCTGCTTCTGAATGGTTCTATCTATCTTTACTGCTACTATTTTGATTTCTGCATTATTATTTCTGTTGGATTTTGGTCTTTTAATATGCTTGAATTAGGATGTTGGATCATGTTTGCTGCAATGACACTCCTGCAAGCATTGTTAGTCTATAACAATCAAGCTTACGCAACTGCTATGATGTCATCTCTAAAGGACCCTTGGTAATTGCTATATTTTTTTTTACTACTATCATATAAAGAGTTGGTGGTTTCCCGCTTCTTCTTGCCATTTCTTCATCCATCGAGATTTTAAGAGAAAATCTCTAAGTTCCCTATTTTAGTTTGAGAAAATATCATGGGCAAATGATTATGCATTCAACGGTAAAACCCCTCATGCCTAACATTTTTCAGGAGTTGTTCCTAAATTCCCAGTCTCTTTTCCATTCAATCCGCTCACTTTCCCCCCTGTTGCATAATCATTCAAGTCACGTATTCTTGAGATTATTGTTCTTGGTCTATGAAACCATGGGTTCTGAGTTCCAATCTGTTTAAAACAAATTTCCCCGTGGAGTCGCCAGTTTGTTGATGATTGAAAAACGTTAACGTAATTTCACCCACAAAGTGTTGCTAAGCCTATTATTATATAATACTAAACGATGCTAGTAGGTGGGATCCTCTTGGACTTTTGAAGATCAGGTCTATTCATTTTATGATGGTGAGCTACAAAGGTTTACACGGTTGATGAGAATATGGTTGTCATTAGTTAAGCTTTGGGATGTTGTTCTTTCATGATACTACAACCTGATATTCATTATGGTATTTGTTCTTCTTGCACCTGCACAACAAATGTTAGTGAAAATCGCAAAAGACATTTTGAGGAAAACAAAATACTATTTCTAGTACAAAAGAGACCTAGTTATGCGATACTATATGGATGAAAATTCTTGTTGATAGTGGTTAACTCCTAACTAACAAGAAAATGGCTATGAAATATTGTTAAGTTACATTTTACATACATATGGTGGAAATTTTAGTGGCGCATTTTGGCAAGGAGATAATACAATGGTTATGCATTGGTTGATGCAATCGGTCGCTGATATGCATGTGTTACGAACCTTGGTGGCCCATGGAAGTAGTGGATTGCATTTTTTTTTTATGGTGATTACGATGTTAGCGATGATTATATTGTATAGTTGTCAAGCGAATTATTTGAGTTATGACATGGGTGGCACATTTGGCAAGGTAACGATGCAATGGTTGAATTGTGGAACTTTGATTATGTTATGGTTTAAATGTGTTGATATTATCGATGCATTGGTTGATTAATGGTGTTAATGGGGGGCTCGTTGGCATGTACTATGGAGTAAATGTGATGTGGGTGGAGGCGACATGCATTTACTGCACGTCGCCTTTTCCCTTCTCGTTGGTCGCCAACCTCATCAGTCTATTGTTTGATCTGGCTGTTGTGTTCACGCTCCGGATTTTCAGCAAGGTGAAACCACTCGGTCGCTCCTCGTCTTAAGGTTTTTGATTGACATGTATGTCTCTTTTGGATATTCTTGACTTCACTTTGGTTATGAAATGTTTTTGGCTCAGTTGTTTGGGTTTGTGTTGTCTTGAGTGTTGCAACTGTGTGGTTTCGGCTTTGAATGGAAAATCGATGGTTCTGTGTATAATTGTTGCGAGTTTATGGTCTTCCTGGGTGATAGCCTTGTTACCACTGCATTTTGTTAAAGGGTTTTCTTTTAAAAAGATGACTAGATGATTGTCTTTGCGGTTCCTAGGTTTAACTAGAACCCTGTGCAAATATGTCAAGGAAATGCGTCCCGTCCGCGAGTCTCGTGGTCCTCCTTGAGTACCTGCCTTTAGCCCGAAGTTCCACCATAGTCGGTGCCCCTTTCCCTCCTGAGATGGCTACTGTGTGAACCCCTAAACCCTCCAGACTGGAGCTGCATAAGAAGTATGTTAAGCATGTTGCAATCATTTGGCCTATTACTTCGAATGCGGGCTCACCCATGATTCGTTTAGAATTCATGTTAGTATGGTTTTTGGCCAATACCTCTGTGACAATGGCATGAGCCCTGTGTTTCCAATTGCATTTCTAAGAGTCACAGTGGCTAGCCTGTTGTCAAAGAACCATTTTTTTTGTTATGAAAGGGCCTTTTTCATTTTCATTTTGGTTCGCGGTATACACCATGATCACACTTTTTGGTCTATTTTTTCCCTTACCACAGTGTCAAATTGTTGGTTATTATACAAACGTTATAATGGTGCTTATGATGTTCAGATGGTGGTTGGCATTAGTCATAGAGGTTTGGTGTGGTTCATGCATGTCATGTCCTCTAGGTGATGTTTTGAGAATTAGAAGTTTGGATTGGATATGTTTACTACATCTCTTGTCATTGGTAGAATACACTTGAATGGTGAGGCTTGGTCACTCACAGGCGACTTAATAAATGGCCCAAAATGAAGTTTTTTTGAGTTATATCATGGTTATATATTGCTGTGTGGTTATGGGAATTATGACACCGTGGAATCCTCTCAGTTGTGCACCACGTATAATATGGATGGCTTGCTTTGTATGCCCAGTGATACCCCCAAATTCTAAGTGTGTTTGTCTTTTTGCAATTGATCATTGTTGATGAAAGTTGTGTGGGATGTTTGGCTCATTTTTAAGTTGCACTGAGATATTTGTTACATAGTGACATG